>OVBB01002390.1:0-11527 GCA_900406415.1 Isatis lusitanica | reverse complement strand
ATACTACTTAAAATACTAGCTAACTGTTCTTTTTCTTGCTGCAGTGCATTCATATTAAACTTCAACTGTTTCCCCATTTGATTTAAGGCCGTTGCAAGCTCACCAATCTCGTCCTGAGACACCATAGGAGCTTTCGCATCAAACTTCCCACGCGCCACCTCAAAAGCAACTTCACGCATTTTACGGAGTGGTGCTGTAATTCGAGTAGACAAGAAGAATGCAAAGAACGTTGTTAATATAATCGCAATCCCTGCTGATAAGAATATAAAATCAGTCGTTCTCTCCATGCCTTGTATCGGTACTTGTAAAGATTCGTATACGAACACTGCACTTTGATTTTTTGACTGCACTGGTTTTCCGACAATCATAATATCATTTTCAGTGTTTTTATTCTTTCTACTATTAGAGGCTTTTCTAATGTTATTCTTAATTTCTTTTTTGTCTGTGAAAACAGCCGCTAATTCTTTATCTTCTTTCAAATCATCCATTGTAAGAGTGACTANGATGATATTTCTTTACCATCTTCTACAATAATGATCCTTGAAAGTGAATCAGAGAATTTGTACGCGATATTCTCAATCGTTTTTACATCGGCACCTTCTTCAATTAACTCTGAAACACTTGTTGCAACTTTTTGAAGCCTATCTTCACTCATATCAACATAATATGTTCTAAAAAACTGTGAAAGTAAAATCGCAACAAATCCAAGCACAAACGAAACGAGAAGTAATATAGTCATCCATAACTTCCCTACTACACTTCTCCAAAGCATCAGTCGTTCACAACCTCAAATTTATAACCTACGCCCCAAACGGTAACAATCATCTTCGCAGCATCTGGTGATTTTTTACTTAACTTCTCACGTAAACGCTTTACATGCGTATCAACTGTACGTAAATCTCCGAAGAATTCATATTGCCATACTTCTTTTAACAATTGCTCACGATCGAATACTTTATCAGGAGCTTTCGCTAAAAATAATAGTAACTCATATTCTTTCGGCGTTAAGTTTACTTCATTACCATCTGCAGTAACACGGTGTGCATCGTTATCAATTGTTAAGTGCGGGAATACAGTAACATCTTTTGTCGTTGTATCTTGTGTAAAGAATGTTGTTGGTACAGCACGACGTAATACCGCTTTCACACGTAGCACGACCTCACGTGGACTAAATGGCTTTACAATATAATCATCTGTTCCAACTTCAAATCCTTGTACTCTATTTACTTCTTCACCTTTTGCTGTCAGCATAATAATTGGTGTCGCTTTCTTCTCACGAACCCCTTTACATACTTCAATGCCATCTTTACCAGGCATCATAAGATCTAATAAGATTAAATCGTAATCATTTTGCAACGCCATTTCTAAAGCTGTATCACCATTATCTGCTTCTTCAATTGTGTATTGTTCTCTTTCTAAGTACATTTTCAATAAACGACGAATACGATCCTCATCATCTACAATTAAAATTCTTGATTCATTTTCCATCTCTACCCGCTGCGTACTCTCACCTCAGCGGTTCACACCTACCCTTCTTTACTATTATGTTGCGCTATTCTCGTTTATTTAAGCAATCTTCTAAATGTTTCACTTCCCATATTATGCTTCACAAGAATAATAAATTTTGTTCAATTTTTTTCCAAAACTATGTATTTTTTTTGAACAGTATATAATGTCCTCGACATCATTTTACAAAATCAACCGCTACTTTGTCATGTTTTTCTCAAAAAAGAAGAAAAGTTGACAAAAATAAAATAGGAAAGTGACATGCACTCTCCTATTTTATTTCTCTATGCATATGAATGTAAACCGGCAATAATTAAGTTTACTACAATAAAGTTAAACATAATAATTGCAAAACCAATTACTGCAAGCCAAGCTGATTTCTCTCCATGCCACCCTTTAGATAATCGTAAATGTAGTACTGCAGCATAAAAGAGCCACGTTATAAGTGCCCAAACCTCTTTCGGATCCCAGCCCCAAAAACGCGTCCACGCTATTTGAGCCCAAATCATTGCAAAAATTAACGCTCCTAATGTGAAAACTGGGAATCCAATTGCAATAGATCGATATCCGATTTCATCTAGTAAATCACTATTCGTATTCTTTACTAACGGCTGAAGTGCCGCCGATACTCGCTTCCGTAAAACAAGCCTTAATACGATATAAAGCAATGTTCCGACTAACACAGACCAAATTACAGTATTTAATTTCTTTGCATTTACAATCGCTGGAACTTCAACTACCGGTTCTAATTTATTTTCTGTCTGTAACTTCCCTTCATGCGGTCCTACTAAAGCTGGAAGATTGTACTTCATTTCCAGTTGTTGTTCATTTTTATCAACCCATTGAAACTTCGCTTCATATTTCATACTAGAAAATACCGTTGTTACTCCAATAAATCCAACTGTACAAACAAGCGTAAACACTACCGTCTCTAGCCAAAATGTCCGTTTACTTCTCGTTGATTGATCTACATTTTTTAATAAATACATGACGCCCGTAATAAAACTAATCGCTAAAATTGCTTGTCCTGCTGCTGCAGTCGTCACGTGAATATGTAACCAATTACTTTTTAAAGATGGAATAAGCGGAGATATTTCCCTCGGAAACATACTTGCATAGGCAATTAATAAAAGCGCAACTGGTAATGCAAATAGTCCAATTATACTTACGCGGTACATAAAATACATTACAATAAATGCTCCTACAAGCATCATGCCGAAAAATGTACCGAATTCAAAAAAGTTACTAACTGGCGCATGCCCTGATGCAATCCACCTTGTAACAAAATATACTGTTTGTGCTATAAACCCTAAAATTGTAATTGTTATTCCTACATTTGCCCATTTATGTCCCTTTTCTTTAATGGCTCCACCAAAAAATAGAGTCGCAATTAAATATAAAATAAATGCGGTAAAGAGAAAGTTACTACTTATTTGCACCATATCGTTTCCCCACCTTAACTAATTTTTTTATCGATTACTTTATCATTTGGCTGTGGAATTGCTGTACCTTCTATTACTCTTTCAATATCTTTCTTTAAACCGAACCAATTTTTATTCGTATGCCCTGCAATCCACCATTCATCATTAACACGTTGTATCCAAATACGGCGATGATTCCAATACATACCTTGAATGACACCAACCATAAATATAAATCCTCCAATACCGAGAATCCAAAGCGTTAAATCTTTTCTTACAGTAAGTGCTGTTGCATTTTGCATTTCAACACCCGCAAACGACATTTTATATTTGTTGTTTCCATCAGGTTCTATATTTTGCTGAATACCAACAAAACTCACTTCACCATCTGGTGTTTCAGGTGTAAACATTTTAAATACAAATGCAGGATTGTTCGGTAATTTCGTTTTTGTATTCGGTTTTCCATTCTCATCAAAATAAAAATCAGGAAAATAGCTTAATAGTTCTAGAGAATAACCATTTCCTAAATCATATTTTTCCTTAGGATTCGTTAAATCTACTTTAATCGGTCCCCATTTTTGATTATTTTCTTTATTTTGCAAGTTGAAGGACATACTTTTAAATTCACTTTCTTTATAATCCACTTGATACACTGCAAATTGATCAAATTTCAGTGGTTCATTTACTCGAATTTCCGCTTCTTTTACTTTTTCCAACTTTGGTTTTTGCCCTGCTATATTTTCGCCCACAGCTTTATATAATACAGCATTCGTTTGGAAGTTTTTCGCAATCATTTTATCGCCTACACGATCAATCGCTTCCTCAAAAACTTCCTTGTCCTTACTTTTATCATAAACTTCTTTTATAAATTTCTCGTTTTTTAAGTAGTATTGTCCATCCGTCCCTGGTATTTCTTTTGTTTCACCATCACGTAACCAAAGTGCTTCGTCTACGTACATACTCGGTAAAAAACGAAGCATCGCACCGAATAAAAAGATAATAAGACCGATATGATTTACATATGGACCCCAACGCGAGAAGCGTCCCTTTTCTGCTAAAACGTTTCCGTCTTCCACTTTCACGTTATAGTTTCTTTTCTTTAAATTCTTTTGCACTCTTTCCAGGTCACCATCTTGCGGTGTACCAGTCCCATATAATCTCTGTCTCTTTAAAAAACTAGGATGTCTTTTTACGCCTTGCTTTTTTAAAGCTTTATAAAGTGGAATAACGCGGTCTAAACTACATATCACAAGTGAAATACCGATAGAAGCAATCAAAATCATATACCACCATGAACCGTATAAATTATTAAATCCTAATTGATAGTATAATTGCCCTAAAAATCCGTATTCTTGCTTATAATATTCAGCTGGTGCAATCCCTGGAGTTATGTACATTTCTTGCGGAAAAATAGTTCCTATCGCTGATGCAGCTAAAGTTATTACGATTAGCCATACACCGACTTTTACAGAAGAGAAAAAGCTCCAAATTTTATCGACTATCGTTTTTGTTTGCGTGAGAGATCTCCGTGCACTCCCCTCATAGCGCATATCCAATAGTTTTGCATTTTCATTGCTTTCAAATGGTTTCCCGCAAGCTTCACAAAAAACGGTTCCTATCGGATTAACATGNCCCCTGTATCTATATGTACTATTGTATATTCTAACCTCGAGTTACCGCAATACTCAGAATTTTTAAATCAGAGGCACTATAGACACGCACCTCTTATGTAAAGGCTTTCTTTATTACGGAGTAATTTTCTTTAAATACTCTTCTAACTGTTCTTTCGTTTGTTCACCTATAATTTGCTCCACTACTTTTCCATCTTTATCAATCAAAAAGCTTGTCGGTAATGGACCTACTCCATATGTTCCTATAATCTTTTGTCCTTTATCAATAGCAACTGGGAATTTCAAACCATATTGGTTCACAAAGTTCTTTACTGCAATATCCGTTTCATCTGCATCNATACTTTGGATATAATTCATTCATATAAGGCATTTCTTTTTCACAAGGTTTACACCACGTACCCCAAAAGTTTAAAAATACACCTTTTCCCTTTAAATCTTTTAGTTCAATTTTCTTCCCTTCTAAATCTGTCACAACAAAGTTAGGTGCTTCTTTTCCGATTTGCATTTTCTCTTTATTAGCAAACAATCCTTGATAAAGGGTAAATCCTACAGCACCACATAAAATGAGTAGAATAATAACGCGAAATAATAAGCGATTTTTCTTCATATTACCTCTCCTCTCCTCGGTAAATGTTATGTATTATCTTCTGTAAATGTTGTATTGAATAAATCACCAGCAGAGCACTCCACTGGTGAATTTTTAACTCTATAGCTTATCTTGGCTTTGTAGAAGCAAGCGCGCGTAATTGTTTCACCTCATGTGGTGTCAATTCTCTCGCATCACCAGGTCGCAGGCTTCCTACTTCTAAGAAAGCATAACGTTCACGTTTTAATTTCACTACTTTACAGTCTAACGCTTCAAACATACGACGCACTTGACGATTACGTCCTTCATGAATTGTTAATTGTACAATAGCCATCTCTTTACGCTTGTCCCAAGAAATAATTTTCACATGTGCTGGTGCTGTTTTACCATCTTCTAATGCAACACCGCGTTCTAACATGCGAATTTTCTCACCTGTTAATGGGCCTTTTATTTTTGCAACATACGTTTTTTCAACTTTATATTTAGGATGCATTAATATATTTGCGAAGTCCCCGTCGTTTGTCATTAATAATACTCCTGACGTATCATAATCTAGACGTCCGATTGGGAATAAACGTTGTGTAATTTCAGGGAAAAAGTCTGTTACAACACTTCTACCTTTATCATCTGATACACTTGAAATTACACCAGTTGGTTTATATAGTAAAAAATAAACAGGTTCTTCTTTTTCAAGAGGGATGTTATTTACTTCTACTTTATCTTGAGGAGTTACTTTTGTTCCTAACTCTTTCACTATTTTTCCGTTAACTTTCACTTTTCCTTGCTGAATTAATTCCTCAGCCTTTCTTCTCGATGCAATACCTGCTTGCGCAATCACTTTTTGTAATCGTTCCATTTCTTTTTTTCACCTCGAATTTATCTTACCTTACATTAGAAAGACTTGGCAACCGCATACGCTTTACGGTTATTCGCTCCATCTCCCTTAAACAACATAGCGATGATATTAAACATATAAAGGTCAAATCATGTTTTTATCCTTTATTATTGTCCATATTTTTCATATTTCTCACAATAAAAGTTCATCATTTTGTCAAAAATACTGCATAAAAAAACCACTATTAAGCTACACCTTAATAGTGGTCGTATACGTATTATACGCGAAATAGCATAAAAAATGAATAGCTTTACTGAAACAATAGGGAAACAAAGACAATCGAGCAAATAATTCCGATTAAATCTGCAAAAAGACCTACTTTTAATGCATCTCCCATTTTTCTAATACCAACAGCTCCGAAGTATACTGTTAAAATATAAAAAGTCGTATCTGTACTCCCTTGCATCGTAGAAGCTAATCTCCCAATGAATGAGTCTGGCCCATATGTAGCAATTAAATCAGTCGTAATACTTAGACCAGCAGAACCTGAAATAGGACGTATTAGTGCTAATGGAACGATTTCTGCTGGAACGTGAATTAAATCTAGCATTGGCTTCATTACTGANAGAAATAGACACAAGCATTCCAACCATAAACGGTAAAATGGAAATTGCAATTTGAATCCCTTCTTTTCCTCCCTCAACGAACGATTCATACGTCGGCACTTTCTTTATCGTGCCATATAAAAGGATAAAACCAATTACACAAGGGATTACCCATAAGGAAATTGTATTTACAATACTCATTTTTTCCGCCCCTTTCTACTCCTTCTTCGGTAAAAATAGCGGTCAATCCAAATTGCTCCAATCATAGAAAGTACTTGTGCAATAAATGTTACCCCAACAATTTCAGTAGGATTGGCTGATTCATATGTCATTCGAATTGAAATGACTGTCGTAGGAATTAATGTAATAGCTGATGTATTTAATGCTAGAAACGTCACCATAGAACGGCTCGCCGAATCCTTTCCTCCATTTAACTCTTTTAGTTGTTCCATCGCTTTAATACCAAGAGGGGTTGCTGCATTACCTAGACCAAAAAAGTTTGCCATCATATTTGATAGAATAAATCCCATGGACGGATGATCCTTTGGTATTTCTGGAAACAACCTTTTTACTATCGGCATAAAAAGTGAAACTAATTTTTTTAACAATCCGGCTTCCTCTGCAATTTTCATTAAACCAAGCCAAAATACTAAAACACTAATAAGTCCTATACAAATCGTTACTGCATCTTTTGCTCCGTCAAATACAGCCTTATTCACTTCTTCCATCGTTCCATTTATCATGGCGTATACAATCCCAATGACAGCCATCGCTACCCATACGAGATTAACCATTGTTCCCAACACCTATCATGTAAGAAAAAATTTCTTTCACATTATTCCAGTAAAGTCCCGTTGTAGCTACTAACTTCCGTTTACTATAAAATAAATTCCGTTCTCCAACTTTCTCATTGCCAACATAAACATCTGTCTTTCCAACCTTTACTCCATCCTCAAGCGTTATACTTTTATCCAGTTCAACTTTTAATAATACGTTCTTTCTTTCCTCTTCAGTTAACGGTACGGAAAAACTATTTTTCGTATAAACATGGTTGGCATACTTCTTTTCATTTATTTCAGCAATTGCTCCTTGTCCTAAAACTTTCGTTTGCTTGAAACGTTCAAATCCTTTATCAAATAGATTCATATGATCATCCCAATCACTAGAAGCACTCAAAGTTACGACAATTAAATCTAGTCCATCTTTTGATGCCGTTGTAACAAGCGTTCTTCCTGCTTTCTTCGTAAAGCCTGTTTTTCCTCCTGTTGCAAATTCATAATAAGACGTTACCAACTTATGTTTATTTTTCCACGGGTAATCCCAAGAATCGGATTTATACGTTTTTGTTCCAAAGATTTTTTTAAATGACTCGTTTCCCATTGCATACTTCGTTAATAACGCCATATCGTAAGCCGACGAATAATGTGATCCATCTCCATCTAAACCATGAGGGTTTGAGAAGTGAGTATCTTTCATTCCAATTTCTTTCGCCTTTTCATTCATTAAATATACGAATCCATCTATACTCCCACCCACACTTTCAGCAATTACTTGCGCTGCGTCATTACCAGATCTAAGCATGAGTCCGTATACTAAATCTTCTAACTTCACTTTTTGTCCAGGCTTTAAATAGATTGCTGATCCTTCCACCCTCACCGCTTCATTGCTAACTGACACCATTTCTTTCATCTTCCCTGATTCAGCAGCTAACAAGGCAGTCATAATTTTTGTTATACTAGCAATTTTTTGTGGTTCATGTTCTGCTTTTCCGTATAATACACGACCAGACTGTTGCTCCATTAATACAGCATTTCGAGCACTGACATTGCTGTTCATCTTTGCATATGTAGGAATCGGCATAACGCTTGCGTACATAATAAGAAGCGTAATGATTACACAAATTCGTCTCATATTTCCCCCCACGTCCTTTTGGCACTTTTTGTACAAGTGTATGCTTGGCCTTTTAAAATATGAACGAAATCTTCCTTCTGCTTCCATTAAAAAAGACGCAGAGAATNTGTCCATTCAATTTGTTTCGCAGTTTCAAACCTTTTTTCTACATCAGGCCAATTTACAACATTCCACCAGTTTTTAATATATTCATCTTTTCGATTTTGGTATTGTAAATAATACGCATGTTCCCAGACATCTAGTACAAGGAGTGGTATCGTATCCCATTGTGTAAATAATTGATGAAGTGTACTTTGCAAAATTTCTAACCTTCCAGACCGGGGCACCCAAACGAGAATTGCCCAGCCTGAACCTTCTACTTTAGAGGCCGCTTCTGTAAAATGTTTTTGGAAACGTAAAAAGCTCCCAAAATCTTGTTCGATTTGTTGTGAAAAAGCACCTCTTGGACTCCCACCACCGTCTTTTTTCATGTTATTCCAAAATATCGTGTGTAAGTAATGACCTGACCCATGAAAAGCCGCTTCTCTTTCCCAATGCTTAATTAAATCAAATTGATTTGTTTTTCTCGCTTCTTCCATCATCTTCTCTGCTTTATTTAACCCTTCCACGTAACTCCGATGATGTTTATCATGGTGTAACATCATAATTTCTTTAGAAATATAAGGTTCTAACGCATTATACGGATAAGGTAATGGCGGGAGTGTATGTCCTCCAATTGGAACAGCTCGTTCGCTATCCCCTCTTTCATATAATTCATATTCCTCTTCTTCTTGCATAAATACTTCCTGCAAGTGATGCTGAATATGTTCTACATCATCACTTATTTCATACATAAACTCTGCATCTGTTTCATACTCATGCTCTTTCATACGCTCTAACAACGCCTGAATTTTATAAGCAAGCATATGGACATCATACACTTCCATTGCGCGGCTATCTAATACGTGAAGAACACTTTCACACCAATTTTCTANTCTACTTCATGAAAGTAATCTGTAAATACACCTTGCTGATTCATGTTGCACCTCCCTAATGCTATCCACTTAACTATATTCAATGAAAATCCCTTATATAACTGTACAAAAGGAAAAGAAGCTAAGTCACCTTAGCTTCTTTTCCGCAATCAATATTTGTGTAACATCTTTGTCTGATAATCCGTCTCATAATATTCTAGTTCTTCACGCATCAATTGAAATTTACCTTCTAAACTCTTCATCACTTGCCCCAAAGATGCAGGTGGTGTTTGTTGAAAAACGATAGAATTTTTTCCTGTATATGCAGACCGACTATTTTCATACCAATAATCACTCTTTGGTGAAAAAAACTCTGCAATTACTTGATGGTAAATCTTATATAAAATTTTTTCAGCTGCTGTTTTTCGAAATGGCTGACTATTCAACAAAACAAAACATGCATCATGTCCTTCTTCGCAAAAAACGAGAAGTCGTCTCATTGATGCTAATAACCCTTTATAATATTGCTCATTCCCTGCTGGTGTTTCCTCTAATAAAGAAGGCAACGTATGATAATTTACATAATTGGTTATCAAATTAATAGCATCTTCTAAAAATATAGAAACTTGTTCTGTTTGATTTTCAACCATCAAATTAGACATTTTTTCTCTCTCCTTTGCCATTTCACGCTATTTCTACTCTTTTATTTTTATGTAATTCAGCCAATATTTCTTGTACTTTCGACACCGTTCCCTCATCAAAATATTGTTGAAATTCTTCCAGATTATTTAAATACAAACGTTTTTGCGCACGAAGTTCCCTATCCTTCACTAAACAACATATCGCTACAATATCGCGCAAATATATGTTTTGTTCTTCTACTTTATACACTGGATTTCCTTCAAAAGGAGTAATTTCTTGTAAAACTTCTTCAAAATATCGAACGTATAAAACCGAAAAAGTTTTCTCTTTATCATTTAATATATATGTCACTTCAGATCTGTTAAAAAAATCTTCTGATGTATTAGGTTTCGCCTTTTCTAACTCATATCCTACATAACCTTTTATAATCATATACTCCCCTCCACCTTCTTTCATCTTATTCTAACTTAATTTTCTGATAAACAAAATACTCTTTTAAATATACCTATATAAAAAATAGCTCCCCTATACAGGAATTTACCTTTTTATTTTTCTTGAAGTTTGTCATAATAATATTATTGTCTCAGTTTTCTTATACAAGGAGAGTTGTATTTATGTCGTTTTCATGGAAACGTTTCTTACAAATCGGGAAAATTATCTTCCCATTTGTTGTATTAACAATTGTATTCTTTCAAGCAAAAAAAGAATTAGCGGGCATTTCTTTTTTAGAAGCGATTGATACAATTAAAAACATTCCAACTGGAGGAGTCTTTTTAGCAATTACACTTGGTGCATTCGCTGTATCAACAATGTTCTTTTATGACTATGTTATGCTTCGTTACTTAAAAGCTGATATCCCTGTCCAAAAGATTTTCCGTATCTCGTGGATTGCTAATACTTTAAATGGATTTATCGGGTTTGGTGGTCTAGTTGGAGCCGGCGTACGCACAATGCTTTATCGTCCATACATAAAAGAAAATGGAAAACTTATTAAAAGTATCGCTTGGATGACAACTGCCTTTATTAATGGATTAGCCATTCTTTCATTTCTTGGTCTTATCGGAATATTAGACACGAGATTTATTTTGCATGAAAAACCATGGCTATGGCCTGTTCTTATCTTCTTTGCTCTTTTCGTCCCTATATATATCGGATTTTCTAAATTAAAAAATAGAAAAGCGATGCAAACAGAGGGACAAGAAGAAGAGGAGAAAAACCCAACTGTTTTATACTCATTAGTTTCATTAGTCGAATGGGTATCTGCTGGTATTGTTATGTACGTCATATTACTATTATTTGGCATTGAAATCGAATTCCAAAAGTTTTTAGGCGTATATGTCATTGCTGCTTTAGCTGGTGTCGTTAGTCTTGTTCCTGGTGGTCTTGGATCATTTGATCTTGTCTTCTTAACTGGGCTTGGGCAATACGGCATCGATA
>OVBB01002385.1:0-11553 GCA_900406415.1 Isatis lusitanica | reverse complement strand
GTTGAATTGGCTTCTTCCATTGCTGAAGCAAAACCGGTTAAGACTAGCGATATAATTAGATCGTAACTGATTTTACAATCTTATGGTTTACACGTTTCTGTTTGTGGGCTGGAACTTGCAAGTTCGAATCCATGATTGATTCATCTTAGGGACTTGTACAAGTTTGAACAACATGTTGTTCGTGCAGGTCTATACGTTCAAGAGAATGGTAAATTGTTGAGGTATGTGTTTAGCACACTGTCGTTAAACTATTTGCATAACCTCTTGAAAGAGCGTTTCTCAGCGTCATTCGTTGGTTAGCTACCATTATAAAACAGCCACCGGTTCAGAAAAAAAGCAATTCATCATCGTGGAGAATATGATTGGGCTACATATTATTTTTTTTTATTCTTTTTCATATATGAGTTTTGGTAAAAAAATGTACATGATCAAACTAGGGCATAACGATTAACGAGGCTCAATGAACTCCGTTTTAGACCATGAAGCACTGGTAAAACAGTAAATCACTTTCACAACATTAATTACCATGTTAGTTTTCGAATCTTTTTTTTTTTTAGTATGAAAAATCTTGAATTCTAGATTACGAGATCAAACTTAGGCCCTGAATGTTTGATTGGTTTTTAGATTTTGGATTTTGGTTTTTGGCTTTTAGTTTTTGATTTTTAGATTTTGGTTTTTCAATTTTTGGTTTTTGATTTTGCTGTAGATTTTAGTTTTTAAGAAACTTGAATGGTAATTTATTTAGTTTTTGGTTTTTGACTATATTTGAAATATTAATTTTGTTTACAAAATTAAACATAAAATAAAAATAAAATTTTGCTAAAACAAACATATTATTTCCTATAAAAATTATTTTTTACTAATAAACTAATAAACATAAATAATTATAGATATTAGTTGTTGATTTTATTATCTTAAAAAATAAGTCAAAATACTGAAAAAATTAAAAAAAATCAAAAGAAAAAAATAAGATCCCGTAAAAATAGAGAGAGAAAGTGAAAAACCCATAATTTGTGGTTTTTGGATTTTGTTTGTAAAAGATAAAACCAAGCAAAAACTAGTTTTCCTAAAATTTAGGGAATCTCTTTTCTGAAAAACTTGAATGGTTAAAAAAGTAGATTTTGAAAAACAAAAACCAAAAACCATTCTAGGACTAACAATAAACCTAATGAAGGATCAAACAATAGTTACATCTAATCACCATTCATACTAATTAGTTAATTCTTACAAAGATCCGAAGACTACTCACACATAACTAGACCAACTAACTAAGACTCTCTAGGACATACAAGGACTCACTTAAGACTCCTAACCTAAAATAAAGAGACAAAAGTGCAAACGAAAGTGAACACTGAAAAAAGATATAAACAGAACACATTATTAAGGTGGCGGTGATTCCGTGATACCGACAACAACCAAGACAGTCGAGACGATGTAACGGTGACTCCGAACAATGGCAAAACAAGAGGCGGTCAAATTTGATAAAAGGAGATTCGCAAGTCTTCAAGTTTAACATGCATGTGGCTATTGTTTAGTGTAATGTATAGGGAAGTTAATCTCTTCCTGCATGGTTCGGCCTCTTAAATCTCGACCGTGTTCTTTCAAAAGGATTTAGTTTCTCTTGTGGTTTATAAACCGCTCGTCAATAGTCTTGATTTTTGGGGTTTACCCAAATACGAATTTTCCTTTTAACGAATATTTATGTACCTCGACTATGTTATATCTACTCTGCAATGAGTTAACAATATCTATCTACTATTCTACCTTTTAATAAAAATGGAGTGACAAACAAAATCGTATATCAAACAAAAGTAAGTATATAACCCAAAAAACTAGTATAGTTGAGAATTCAGATTTTGGGTCGAGTTCGAATCGATTTAAGTTTGGATTTTCAGGTTTAGACAAATGAAAACTGTTCAGATTTTTTTTTAATATATTATCAAGTTTGTGGGTTTCGGTTAGGTCTTTCAAGTTTAAGACAAATAAAAACTGAACAGCTTTTCTAAAAATATTTTGAATTTTGGTTAAGTGTTTAGAAATCGGTTTGAGTTTGGATATCCGTTTAAATTTCGGGTCAAAATCACATGCCTTATCTATCTAGCTTCTAAAAGGGAAATGACGAACAAAAACGTATATCAAAACAAAAGTACGTATTAAGATAAAAGGAAAAAGTTGTAAGCACATAATCATCTTAAATAATGGAGAAACAAGGGACCGTTGCGCAAATCATGAAAATACTATACTGATATAATAATATCTTTGGGAAAATAATATAAAATAAAAATTTATGTGGATGGCTTGTAGTGCAAAGCATCCAACAGGAATGCAAAAGAATTGGACAAAATAAGTAATTTCTTTATAGTAATTTAGCCAAGTACAAAAGCAGTGTTTCCTTTAATGGTGAGAATCTGTTGTCGGCAAGAATAGTGTACGAGGTTTGAAATTTCTACGGGTAAACGTGGACGTCTCCTGTCCGTTTATTTATATTTCGACCCTTTTTTCCTCTTACAGCCTTTTTTTTGTTTTGCTCTTTAACGTGGAAGTGTAATAATAAGTTAATAACCTTTTGTTCACAGCCAAAAAAAATAAAAAATGTTTTCAACAGACACTCACTTCAGTGTTTTTTGGGACAAAATTAGTGATTAATGATAACTCGACATCTAAGCTTATATGATTGTATGATGGTAATGATCCTTTTGTCTATCTGACTACATCATATAGTATATGGATTAGTACCTTTTTTTCCAAGAACATATATTATATGATTAGAATTTGGAAGTTAGTGACGATTATACAGCAAAACTATTAAGTTACATGTTCTAGCTAGTAAATTACTAAACTGCTTTGGTGTCAATAAGAAAAAGGGTAAAGATAATTGATAAAATCTCGAGTTCATTGTTACAAGAAAAACGACATGAGCTGAGGTTGAACACTTAAACTAATAACAATTTACACAACGTTAAATTCACAAGTATATATATAAAATGATATCATCTATGATATTTGTGAAAATTAGTGATAAAATTTGACATGTTAAAAATAAAGAATAGATAAGACCCTTTTTTTTTAAGCATAAAACATTATATATTATTATGAAAAATTGGAATCAGATAATTTACATAATAGAAACATAAAATTTTCTGTTCGATTTTTTTGTAAGGCACTTAGCACAAAAAGAATTTCTAAAGTTTTAATACGTGTAGATCAGCAATTTTTAAAGTAAAATTAGGCCAATTTTCTCTTTTTCAATAAGGTATGACTAATTCAAATCAATCCCAAAAAAAAAGAAAAAAATCAATCCAAAATTCATTGTTAAATTTTTTTATGAATATTTCCATAGTCCACAAAATACATTGAATTCAACTTGTTATAGAGATATAATTAATTTTTGGAAAAATTAATACGTAAAGACATATTATACTTAAAGAACTAAACTGCACTCCAACAGTCTTATACCAATTCGACTAAATGTTTGATTGGTTTAAATGCAGTGATCGCGGTTGCGAGAATTTGCGAATGCGGATTATTACAATTAATAGTATTTTCTAGCGATTTATATGATTGATATAGCGGTTAAAAATTGTTGTGCTTGCGAATATTTTTGCCTGATTTACCAATGAATGCAAAAATAAATTAACAAAAAAATATTAATATAAACAAATTGTATAATTATTGAAAACATAAAAATATAATATGCATCAACTAGGCATGTTGGTAATTAAACTTCCTTTGCGATGATCAATTGTGTTTTTAGTTCTATTTATTTTCTTACTCTCTCCACTACGAAAACTTTGATTACCTCTTGTCTCGTGCAAAGAAGAGAGTGCCAAAAAAGTATTATGCACATTTTTTTCCTGGATTCTATGGTACATATGAAAATTACGCAACAAAAAATGTTTCATCTGTAAAGATATTACAGCAGTTGACACCCTTCAACATGCTTAACACAAAGCTAACTCGTAGAAAGTAAAAACTCATCAGATTTTATAATTTTAATCGAAGCATAATTTCAACAAGCCATATCGTCAAATAAAAACTCAGTCTTTACTCTTCAAAAATTTATGCAGAAGAACCTGTCCATGTATATTATGAAACTCACGAGGCAAACAAATTAAACTTTTTTTCTTCGGGTTTTAGTATCATTATATTAAATTGAGAAGATTAGAATATAACTAGCCTATTAAATATCAACTCTTAAAGAAGATTTATAAAAGCTCCGAATGATAACGTGCGAACCGCACCGCACTCAACAGTACCGAAAATCTCTATATATACTATATCTATACATTTTTATAACTATAAGAACTACACCGCACTGAAACTGCTGGTTCCGTACCACTCAGAATCCGTTCAGCATTCGAAACCTAAATATAGAAATGGAACACTTTTCGACATTGACAACATGAGCAAGAAATAATCAAAGTAAAATCCAAACAAAACTTACCCATCAGCCTTAATTTTAATGAGAATGAATGACATTTCTTTTACCAATATAAATGAATCACAAAAACAATTGGACTGAATACTATCTCCCAAATACATAAATTAATGATTCGTTTCTACATTCATCCTCTTAGAAGGCAGTGTTACACAGAGTTGAAATCAGTTCTTTCCCTCTTTTCATCCTCTTGTTACATAATTTTTTAATAACATGCCAAGCGACAATCATGACTTCATTATTCGTTTGAATCATTTTTAAACCCCTCCGAAATAACTCAAGTAATAACATTATAAGTTTGCTTATCTTCAAAACAATTCCCAAAGTGTGTTTAAAGGCATTGGCACGCACACGTATAGGACGTCAAAATATAATATTTCAGGGTCGTCGGCACTTTGGGGTGTAATGGTTTAAAAGTGAATATTCTCAGTTTTTACCTTTTTAATTAATATCATTTTTAAATTATAAAAATAAACATAAAATGGATAAACCCCGTAAATTGAAATTTTCTTCTTTGTATTGAATTTATAATTACAATTTAAAATTCGATTAGAAAAGGCAAATGTCTTCGTGATTGCAAATATATTAGTTCTTATATAAGATTAACTATTTTTCATGCTATAAGCAAGCATAAGAATTAATTAATTTTTATGGTTAATATGCATTGTGTGTTCTAATGTAAACACATGGATATAGGCGACAACAATTATAGTTTTTTTCATTAAACATTTTAAAGCATAGTGTATATATAAACGATTATTGATATTAGACTCATCACCGCCAACAGAAGAAGGAAACATTATAAAACAATTTTTTTTGTTTGTTTTTAAAGTAGGCCTAATTGCAAGAAAGAGAGAGAGACAGTCCAGATGTACTTTAATTGGACTAGATGGATATACAATACGGAAAATTATCTGAATAGTAAAAAACATGTGAGTAAATGTTTGATTATTATATATTTTTTTTAATTTAAGCTCATTGATCAACATATGAAGTTTTTTAAAAAGGAATAAAAATATGAAAAATTATTTAAAATT
Organism: Isatis lusitanica; assembly: GCA_900406415.1. Taxonomy (NCBI): domain Eukaryota; kingdom Viridiplantae; phylum Streptophyta; class Magnoliopsida; order Brassicales; family Brassicaceae; genus Isatis; species Isatis lusitanica. The sequence continues at coordinate 6,078 of OVBB01002385.1, read as the reverse complement.
TTTTTGACTAACCTTTTTGAGTTTTTTGTAATAGAGTAATGTAGATTGATTATATTAATATGTATGATTTTGTAAAAAAAATCTGTATACATTTTAAATTAAATAATAATAATAATAATAAAGAAACAGTTAAATAAAAAATTTACATAAACCACAATACCACACTATTATTGGACGTAATATAAACATTTTTTTTTAAAGAGTAATATAAACATTTTACTTTTTAATAAAATAAATGCATCATTTTATACAATATGTCCACTTTGTTATAATATGCTTACTTAGTGACACCCGAAATTTTTTACTTGCGCACTATTACATCCATCTCGCTCCGCTGATCTCATTCACAACCTTTTATATTTTTTGAAGCATACTGAACGAATATGCGAGAGAAAAAATGACGACACATTTTCATTATACATTTTAAAAAGCATAGTGAACTTGCAACTGGTATTAGACTCAGCGCCAATAGAAGGAAACATGGTTTTTATTATAACTAACACAAAGTTTATTACAACAATATATCAAACCAAACATGTTAACATCACAAACATATAATATCAAATATCAACTCAACTCATTGCCTCCAACAACATTCACGCGTGAGTCTAGATGTTTCAAATATTATATGAAAGATATACGAATAAAAATTAGATCTTTAGTTCGTTAAATACAAATGCAGTGAATGTCATCAGTTGAAAATGTATCCAAATTAGTTTTTTAATCTAATACCCATGAATTCATCTAGTGGCTTCCTAAAACTAAAACAACAATAAAAGAAAGATTAAAGATAATAATCGTGGGGCATGGAATACGATGCCATTTAATTTAATTATGATTATCCGGTTTACGTAATACTATCACATACTATTATTATATTTAAGAACCATATTTTTCTTTGTCACTTGTGGATTTTTTTTCTTGTTATTGAAAAAGAGAAGAACCTGACAACTGTCTAGAAAAATGATGTTGACATGAGGTTTTTCCAATATATATATTAAATAATTAACTAATTTGACCTTATATTTACTTTTGATTACACCCATTAATTAAATGACAAATCTAAAATCTAATCCTATCAAATTCAAGCTACCGTAATGTTGATACTTTACGAGTTGACGTGCAAAGAGGACTTTCCATTTAAAGGTTTTGCCTAAACAATATTAATGATACTATTTGGAAGATCCAATCAGAATATGAGTTTTCAGGGGATTATGACTATTATTGAGAGGAGATAGTTGAATATTTTATAAGGCTACCTTCTAAACTTTGATTGGATGACACATTTGATGATTCATACTTTCAGAAAATGATCCCATAATATATATATAAAATGGGAAACAATGCTAAATATAAATCTTGACGGTGAGAAAAGAGAAGATAAACCTTGACATGATGACATCCTCTTCATCAGGTTAGTTCTTGACATGAATTAACAAAATAAAAACGTAATTTTGACCTGACAAGAGACCAAGAACAATAAACATTTTCTTCATAAGATATTAAGATCATAACATCATACATGTTGCAACAAAAACACAAAAAACAAAAAAAAACTAATGACTTTTTCCTAAGAAAGTTCAATTGAACTAATGACTTATTTAATTACAGCATTTGGAAGTTGAGGTTCCTCTGGTTGATTTTTGTATCAGCACGCCTTTGGTTCACTCTTTGTAACCTGCTTTGTTCATTACGAGCAGTCCTCGTGAAAATTAATCATGTCGCTGTGCCCTGCATAGTCCTCATCAAAGTGTTAAGCCTTTATACTGTGATACTCACTCTACCTCAAAAAGGTTATCAAAACGCATCAGAAGGCTTATGACTTGTTTAACAATCACTAAAATGTTAACTGCTCAAGTTGGTTTCATGCTAAAGTGTCATCGTGATGAACCGGGATCAGATATACTACCTCGAGCATGAATGTTGTTGATTCCTGGGCCTTTGAGTTCAGTTCCATTGTCACTCAGCAATGAGATCCCAGCTGATGTTATATGGAAAGGGAAGGCTAAAGGAGGTGACATAGGAGATTTGGCCACCTTAATGATTCTCTGACCTGCGAAACGTGAAACCAAATCACATGAATGAACACTCTTTACTATAACTTCTCATTCCATGAATTGGTGAAGCCTTGCCTGACTTGGATTCAAGAACCAGCCGGATGGTCACAGCATGAGCCCAGTTAATCCCCAACGCAGCAACAAGGTGAGAATCATAAGTCCTTGCGTGTTCTTGAACTCCATCTTTTAGTTTAGCTGTTGTAGAGAAAACATATGAGTGTGGTAAAATGGAAGTCAACAAAACAGCAAAAAGGTTACTTCAGTTTCAATGTTACTGTACCTTGGAAACAATACTGACTAGTTTCATCTCGGTTTTGAGATCGAACTTGATTAGTCACCACTATAGGAATCCGTGAAAATTCAGCAAGCGATCTGGAAAATTATCATAGAAACAATATCAATCTTAAAGATACACTCAAAACTTCAAGTTTACACGAGACTACGGTTCATACTTTAAGAAAGAAATATGCCAACCCAACTGATTCTGCCTCTGAGCTCCAGGTTTGTTTTCGCTGAAAGTCAATCACTTGATCAAAAGAAGAAAAACTCAAAACACATTCCTTCTTGTTACTAAGATCACCAAAGGAACAAGAAAAATGATCAGGAGGAAATAGAAATTAGACTAACCCTGAGAGAAGAGCCGTCATACTATCAATCACTAGAAGCTTTACTTGGTTTCGAAGAATCGAATCCTTGAGTTCTTGTATACTGCTGATTATAAAGAAAGAGTTGATATGCAAGTATCTCCTATAAGCCTACACTAATAAAAACAACGAGCAAAGATCTTACGAACCTTTCAGTAAAGTCAGATAAAGATGTCGGCCGCAAAACAAGGATTCTTCCTGCCATCTGCACTGCGAATAGTTATGTAAGCAATCTGGAATCCGAGAAGACTTCTAAACACACAGAACAAACAAGATAGATGCTCCACAACCTCTTGTGCCATTCCTTTAAGGTGAAACACTTCAGGGAAGCTTTTCAACCCCATCTCTATCACCCTGAAGGAGCACATTCTCTCAGGATCTTGAGCAACAAAAAGATAGTCATTCAGGAAAACAAAATCAGTTTTACCTTCTTGAGCTAAACTTGGCCTCCACATCTATGTATATCACACGACCATCTAATCCTCCATAAGCTGCTGGAAACGAAGCTGATAGAGCAAGTTTCATGCAAAACTGCGTAGTAAAGAGAGAACCTTTACCATACACAAAAAAGCACACTGAAGCAAAGAGTGTAAAAGAAAATCTACACATAGATTATAAAACAGCATCTCCATGATATTTCAGAGATCAAACACAAAGATGGTAAAGGTTCCATCTTTAACATTAGCATTGTTGAAATCTTCAATCTGAATAACGTAAAAAGCACAAAGAAACTACCTGTGATTTACCAATACCAGGTGGGCCTACTAGCTCTGTAAGAACACCAAAAGGTATTCCACCACATAAGGTTGAGTCCAGTCCCTTCAAGTGTGTAGGAAGATGACCTGATAAGTGCTCGTTTTCGACTTTTTGCTCAAGCAAAGATCGAGCCTTTACACCATTAAAGCACAGATCAATGATGACAAAAGCTTAATTCATATGTAAGAAACAAAGTAGAAAGAGCTTTACTGATTGACATGGCGGAGAAGCAGCTTCACTGATGAGTTTAACCGCCGATGTTATCTCCTTCATTCCAACATCTAGAAGCTCCATTAGCTCGAACTCAGTCATAGACAATGCATCCTAAAGATTCAAGCTTTTATCATCCATTGCAATACCCAAATCCGAAAACAATCTATTTCACCTATTAGGAGCAAAATGCCTAAAGATATGATTGAATTAACGGAGAAAAACCTTGGCGGTGATGATGTTTCGCGCGGCGAATATATTAGAGATTTTCTTGTGAAGCCCGGTTTCTCCGATGAGCTTGTTTGCCATCCTGTCTCCTTTTCCGACGTCGGAGTGATTCTGAAGGCGGTGGAGACTAGAGAAGCCCTCCCGCCAAATATTGGAGATCGTAAATTCTCTTTACCAAACACTTTGGGCCTGAAAAGTGAAAACGTCGGCCTATTTATGAAGAACTGATTGAGGTTTTAACTTATTTACCAGAGTCAAATAGTCAATTAGTCATAATGGGCCTCAGTCATTTTTATATGTGGCCTAATCCGAAATAAGAAAGCTTTGAGAAACTGATCGAGTTCTTGGTTATAAAAGAAGGAAGATCAAGAAAATAAGGTTAAGACTAAGACAAGAGACAAGAGAACAAAGCTCAATACTGGCGACAAGGAGAAGTGGTTGTAGGCTTGTGGCGAGAGCAAGAGACAAGAAATAGAGAGAAGTAGTGAGAGAGTTAGAAGCTACCTTAAGAGAGAAAGATAAAAGTCCAAAGTCTTTGTGTTCTTGGTATTATATATATATTCTCCTTCTCTATTCTCCTTTTGTTATTCTCAAATCTGTAACAAAGAGAGGAAGTTAGGGACTTGTAACCTTTACTTGCTAGTGGAAGTTGTGGGAGTATCAAAGTCTTGTGTCTTTAAATTTCTATTTATATATATATCTCTAAATCCTAAGTTCAAAGCATTCAAGAGGTTACAGAGGTTTATGTGAAAACCAAACACCAACCAAGTTTAAGACTGTTTTATGTAATCTGGTAAACTCTGAAGGCAACCTTAAAGCCCATCTGTACATACATTATACTTTATATCAGAGATATTCAATAGAATTAAATGTACTATAATACTTAATATTACTTTCTCTTTTACATCTGTTAATCCGCACAACTCAATCTCCTCACGTATAAAGTTTGCCTCACATGCATAGACGTTTTTCTCTCTTGAAAAGCTAACGTAGTAAGGTTTCCATATATATAGAGAACTAGATATATGTAGCCATGATCAAGTAGTGGAACCTCTTACCTTTTCTAAGCAATGAACAAGAGCCGCAACTTCACAAAACGTAACCATATTTAACAAACGTGTCAACAATAATTGTGACATGTCTGTTGATCTGAAACAATTGCAGCTCTCCCACGTGAAAACCTGGCTCGAGATATATCATTAATGCAAATAATTAGACTCGATCTATCTATCCCTCCAATAAGGTGGGAGTAATGCAAGGTCTTGCTACTTCAAAACATAAAATGACTATTGTCAGCTCGTAAGCCTCGCATAGTGACTACATATTGTCAACAAAATGTAGCTAGAAGCGTGAGAAATGTGAAGTATACATTTTTGTTAAAGCTTTTACAATCTTCTGCTAGAGAGTTTTTACCAGAAGACATGTTGTAACCGTATGTCCTGAGAATCTACAGAATGATTGAAATCGTGTACAAATCTTCTTCACCAGCTATCATCTCGTGTATCTGTTCAAAACCCTCTTTTACTCTCGTCAATCTCATCTTCAAAATGATTAGCGGCACAAAGGCTCTGAAGTCAAGAAGCATATAGTATATATATATGAAGGATTCTCTTCTTGGTCAACATTTTATCTTTATCATTTTTTAACGAAGATATTGTAAGTATGTAAACCAACAATACTTGATTGAAGTATGGCAATTAATATGAGCATGTCATGCGTGCGTTTGATGTGTGCCAACAGTGGTTGGGCACATGGTCCAAATTTCAATTTATAGATATATAAATAGCGTTTGAATTTTCTCTTAATCACTAATCAGGCACGCGATCATATAGATATTAACATGGTGTAATTAGATAGATTGAGACCTAAAGTATGCAAGCAAAAATTGGAAAATCAGGCACAATAGTAGACAGTGAAAACAAAATTGCAATTATGTATCATATATAATTCCTGCAATTCAATTATCGTTCTTAATTGTAATTACATTTTTTTTTGCAGTAATTCAAGATTATGATAAATCATAATTAAGCTATATAAAAAAGTAAAAATTTAGACATGGTAAATGGAAGGACGGTCGAATGTTTCAAGTTTGGATTAAATATATATTGACATTTTGCTGTCAAACGTAGTGGTTTAGAGCCTTAATTTTCAGGGGCATCCATCGAAGTTAAACGTAGTTGGTG
>OVBB01002384.1:0-11553 GCA_900406415.1 Isatis lusitanica | reverse complement strand
TCTCCGATTTTTAGGGCTCGCGCCAGAATTTTTCTTGAGTTGAATCTTCTTTAATTGGCTTCCTGAATCTCTTGGGCATCTTCGATCTAAAGCCCGGAATTTTTAAAATTGTCTATGACAGTCGCTCAAAATTATTTCTTCCTCAAGGTATTTTCCGCTCTGAGCTGGGGTATTACACCCATGGCGATGCTGAAGGTCCAAAACTATATGGCATGACTGGACTAGCCATTTAGGTCCAAAACTTGATGCAAAGATTGATAATGAAAAGGCACAAAGAGTTATCACATAGAGTCTCACGTTGTGCTACATGTGCACAAGATAAACTCATTAGATTTATTATCTCTAGCATCACAAAATTATAGTATATTTATGAGGGGGAGTGAGGACAAAACCGTGTTCCATGACTATACTTCAAATTCGATGATCATAATAAGACTTTGCCGAATTTTATAAACGAAGGTCATTACCTATAAGGTTTAGACCATAAAGTCTATAAGCCTTGAGACATCACAATTTTTACATGTATATAATATTAATATGCATCAGGGCATATAAGTGAGCATAGATATTCCCATCTCAGATTGAATACGGGTCATGAGTCAGACATATACCATCTCAAGAGATTTTGAATAAGACCACCACATACATATGTGCCGTCTAAGATGGAACCTCATAATAAGATTGAGAATATAGATGTTGGATAAGAAATGTTTCTCCTATGAATTTTTAAGAAACCTGGAGCCAGATATGGGTGATCTATTTAGTGGCCAAGGAACACAGATTTCATGAGTTTAATGAATCTGAATATCCAACATTAGAAGGAGAAATGTAATAAGCTGATAAATAAAGGAATGGTATCAACCATCATTGTCTTGGAAAGATCCTCGGACTACCAAATGATTTACAGACGTCCAATGAGAACAAAGAAATACAGAGATCATATAAAGCTAGCAGAATCAGATGCCAAACACATTGACCCGAAAAGGAAAGAAATAAATGACTAAGTCATATCAGCTTAAGCATCACGAAACTGATGTCTTATAGACACAATCAAGTTTCTATGAAGTCTATACAAGATAGACCAATAAGTTCTATAAGATAAGAAACCTCAGAAAATGGTGCATAATACAAATCTGAGTTTATTAAGGAAACCAGTCCAGACATAGAGATATAAGGCTGTCCAGCTGAACATCTAAGGTACCAAACCATGTAGCTTGGGATGCCAAGCTGCAAGGTAATAAAGGTCCTGGATAATGAAATCTCAAATCGATCAAATCATGTTTGGATCAAAATAGGAACTACATAAGAGTGTTAACACCAAAATGTATAAGAGAGCACATACAAGATAGTAGCACTAGAACAATAAATGAACAATCGAGGATCAGAACCCACGAATAAGAATGCATTCACAAGATAAAAGGAATCGTGGGATTATGATAGTGGTAGGCGTATTGGCCACACAAGAAAAACACCATTAGATGATTAAACCAATGGATAAATAGGTCCCGTGAAGGAAAGAAAATCGTGAGACCACATGATCTAGAGTGTTCAGGTTTTACAAGCATTTCAAGATAGCTTGGTTACACAAGGATACTCACAGAGACTAAGGAACAAATTATAAGGAGATATACTCCAAATGTGGTGGGTGCTGCTACAAACTCAAAAATTTATGATGTCTGGACACATAAGAAAGAAATCAGATTGATATGGTAAGCAGCAGATAGATCACTGGATAAATGATAAATAAATGTACCAGAAAGATGAGAAAAGAAGTTCTCAAGAACAACATTCTTCCTAAGCTGTTTATGGACTGAAAATAAAGCAGCTGCATATAGTATAGACTAAGTTCTGTTTGGAAATATAACTTGAGTATATCAATAATGGAATCCTTGTGCATCAAATGACATATACAGAAAAGGTACTCAAGCAATTTAATATGGACCAGGCTCACCCACTGAGTAGCCCAATGGTGGTGAGAAGCCTCAGACTGGACAACGATCCATTCGGTCGAAAGAAAAAGGATGAAGAAGTCCTTGGTCCCGAAGTGCTATATCTCAGTGTCATAGTAGCATTAATGTACTTGGCTAGTCACACTAGGCCAGACATATGCTTTGCCGTGAACATCCTCTCAAGATTCAGTTCTTATCCGACCCAACATCACTGGAATGGATCAAACATATACTTCGTTACCTGAAAGGGAAGAAAGACATGAGTCTATTTTACACTAACCTTAACAAAGAAAGATTAGTTGGTTTTGCTGATGCAGGTTACCTTTCGGATCCACACAACGGTCGATCCCAAACGGGATATCTCTTCACTCACGGTGGAACAGCCATTTCATGGCGGTCCATGAAGCAAACACTGACGGCTACATCGTCCAATCACGCAGAGATAATGGCGATTCATGAGGCCAGCCGAGATTGAGTTTGGTTGAAATCAATGACTCAACACATTAGACGAGATTGTGGGATGACAGATAGGAAAAGAAGAACCGACCAGCATGAACGAGGACAATGCCACATGCATCAAAGCAGATTGGACGAAGCACATATGCCAAAGTTCTTTTTCACTCACGACCTACAGAAGTCCGCTCAAGTGACAACTCAGCTGACCTCTTCACAAAGTCGCTTCCAACCTCCTCGCTCAAGAAGCTTATGCATCAGATACGCATGCACCGATTGAAGGACCTTCAATAATGTTCATTTCAGGGGGAGTAATACGTGCTGTACTCTTTTTCCTAGCTTAGGTTTTGTCCCACTGGGTTTTTCCTTTGTAAGGTTTTAATGAGGCAGCATCCTCAAGCATATTACCGTGATCCCATCATCATCACATCCGATTATGTCATCCAAAAAGGAGTGTTATAAACCATTAAGGTTTGGATCTCCATAACCGGTCTAGTCCAGAGCGTCCTTGACCAGAATGGCCCGAAGACCAGACGGCCCAAACCACCATTGACCATAGGCGGCCACGAATCCTAAGTCCAATAGGATTAGTAGAAGGTTTCATATTTTATGTATGAGTAGTAAAATGACTATTTCCTTTTCTCTTCTTTGTGTAAACACTATAAATATAGACCTTTGGTCTCAGCAATAAACACAAGTTATTTACAACAATGTGGACATTAAAGTGCTCATTTGGAACACAAACTTGTATCCCATGCTTTGGGTTCTATCTTTATACGACGTTTTGCAAAAATAGTTTTGTTTAGAAATCTCATAGGACATTTTTTGAACCCAAATATGCTTTTATAAGGTGGACATTAATGTGCTCTTTTGGAACACGAATCCTAAGTCCAACAAGATTAGTAGAAGGTTTCATATTTTATGTATGAGTAGTAAAAGGACTATTTCCTTTTCTCTTCTTTGTGTAAACACTATAAATATAGACATTTGGTCTCAGCAATAAATACAAGTTATTTACAACAAGGTGGACATTAAAGTGCTCATTTGGAACACAAACTTGTATCCCATGCTTTTGGTTCTATCTTTATAAGACGTTTTGCAAAAATNAAGTGCTCATTTGGAACACAAACTTGTATCCCATGCTTTTGGTTCTATCTTTGTAAGACGTTTTGCAAAAATAGTTTTGCTTAGAAATCTCATAGGACTTTTTTTGAACCCAAATATGCTTTCTGAGCTTTTATCTGGTGGACATTAATGTGCTCTTTTGGAACACAAACTTGTATCATATGCTTTGCGTTCTATCTTTGTAAGACGTTTGCGTAAATAGTTTTGTTTAAAAATCTCATAGGAAATTTTCTGAACCTCAAATATGCTTTCTAAGCTTTTATAAGGTATACATTAAAGTGCTCTTTTGGAACATAAACTTGTATCCCATGCTTCGCGTTCTATCTTTATAACACGTTTTGCGAAAATAGTTTTGTTTAGAAATCTCATAGGACATTTTTTGAACCCTAAATATTATTTTTAAGCTTTTATAAGGTGGACATTAAAGTGCTCTTTTGTGACACAAACTTGTATCCCATGCTTCGCGTTTTATCTTTATAAGACGTTTTGCGAAAATATTATTTTTTAGAAATCTCATAGGACATTTATTTTTGTTGGTCAGTGAGCAAAATGGTCCGTACATGACCGTACAGTCTGTACAATCAGTACGGTTCTGTACGGTCAAGGCTGAGCCATTCTCGCTTTGTGCTTAGCTAAGCATAAAAGGGATTGTGCAATATTAAATCCGTACAAGCACACTCAAGACCGTACAAGAGGAAGACCGAAGGAAGGAGCTTAAGTCGAGTAGATAAGCTCCTTCCTTCACCATCTGGTACTTTCATATAGTAGACGATTCCACTTCCTTTTTTGTTTCTTCATTATTTTTTGTAAAAAATAAATTAAAGAAACATAAATAATCACATTTAGAAATGTTTAATTTATCAATTATGATAAATATATTAAATTTTGTGCCTTAAAGTTAAAATAATTTATTTCACTTACATGTAACTTAAGGAATACTAAAAGGAAATTAGACATTAAAATTTGAAATTTTTTGAAGTTTTTAGTTTTTAGTTTTCTTTATAAAGAAAGAGTTGAACACATGTTACTCTTAGGTGTCGACTTTATGGATATAGTTGGTTAAGTTTTATATATATGATTTTTTACATTTCATGATTTGAAAATGTGATTATCTAGTATGTGTAGATCATCTAGGTCTTTTCAATTACTATAGAAATTCTCTGCTTTATTTTCATAATTAATTTGCCATTTACGATAAATTTATCACAATTTTTTACTTGTTAACAATATGTATTTTTTTGAAAGATATTTTACGCGAAAATAATGCAGAGGATGAACCCAAAAAATGAAAGATAAAACATAAATTGATACATTAATAATAAGATTTTTTTTTAATTTTTTAATTTTTATTGATAAATTTTTTATTTCCAACTTATTTTTAAAGAAACCATAAAAACTAAATTAACGTGTAATATTGTAGTTTTATGGTAAAGAGATGGAGAGATTAAAGAGATGATCGATGCTACTTTTCTAGCAGAGTTTGATTTCTACAACTATAGGATTTGCAAGGAAGATCCATCAAATTTGGAAGAAGAGTTTCTTATTTTTGTTTTTCTCTGAATACGCATTAAAATATGGGGTGGCTTGAGTTCAAATTAAGCGCACAAAACCTACAATAATGGATATACTCTTACCCCTTCGTGGTGTTCTATAGGTAGAATTACACCAAATTAAGCGCACAAAATCACTTGACCAAAACCAAATTAAGAAGAAACAAGCCACGAGTCTGTAAGAGTTGAAACTCACACTTTCAAAACTTATATTTTATGGGATCCGAAAATTCTATATAATACGAACCAAATGACTGAAAATACAAAAAGATATTTCTACTGATATTTTTTCGGAAGTACAAGATTAATTTGCAAAAGCTTAATGTCTTATATTGCAAGAGACTCTTATACTCGAATTGGGATGCCTTTAATCTAATAAAATGTATCATATATATACTGAGAGACTTGGTATGCTGAGGAGAGGTACTTCCAATGTGGGATGTTGGTAACTCTGGTACTTTAATGAATTAGATTATCTTGAGCTTGACTTGAAGCCCAACTTCCGTGAACAGTACCCGCATGAACAGTACACGTGTGAATAGAGCACGCGTGAACAGTGTTTCGTNTTTCGGGAACAGTGTTTTTGTTAACTTTGTGATTGTCGCTTGTATTGATGTTCTTCTCACGCAATCTTTCTTTAAGATGGAATTGGTGAGCTGGTAGTGAGTTACGATCTTTTAGAGACAAGTTTTCTAGTCCTTGGAAAAGTCTTCAGCTGGCTTAATTGCTCTATGAGGGAGTTGGCGAGCTGGTTTGGTGATCGGACAAGTCTTTAGCTCGCTCAATCGCTCTTAGAGGGAATTGGCGAGGTACTTTGGTCATTGGACAAGTCTTTTGTGTAAATATTTAGAATTCTTGGCTCATCTATCTTCGAGGGGTTGGTTTTGACACCGACAGTTAGCCCCTAGCTCGTAACTTCCGTGTGTGGAAGTGAAGAGTTTTAAGTAAAATTCTTATTGGGATTGATGAACCGGAATGTTAAGATGTATGCCAAGAGGCGACCCAAAAGTTTCTTGAATCCAAGGTCCGTCTTTGATTTGGATCGTTTAGACCTCCGTTGTATTTCTCGAACGTTTTGTTGACTTGAGTTTTGAATGTCATGATAGGCGGCAGGCCCAACTCGAAAAGAGATGGGCGGCTGGCCCTTGGTTCGTTTTGTTTGTTGCTTGCCTAGAGGTGTTTGCTTTGTTTGTTGCTTGCCTAGAGGCGTTTGCTTCGTTTGTTGCTTGCCTAGAGGCGTTTGCTTCGTTTCAAGCTGATTAGTATTTCGTGCATTGCGTTGGAGTGTTTTTCCGGACACTCGAACTTCTGACCAGGGTCCTGTTGCGGATATTTCTTGGGTTTGATGCATGTTTTGGTGTCGCCGGGAACTGAGTGAGTTAAATCCCTCTGTCGACTAAACGCGTTTAAAATCTCGTATCAGAGCCTGTTTGTTACTGCGTTTGGAGATGTTCAAGACCAGCTTTCCATGTCTTGTGTTTACTGGGTTAGCGAGCTCATTTCGCGGTTTACACCTCACACTATTTGCCTATGCAAAGCGCTCCTGAAGATAAGCTAAGTAGAACATCGTCTTGACGCTTCCCGCATTCCCGTTCAGATTACGCCTTTCAAATGTTATCCGAAAATTTATATAGCGCTAAGTTTATCCGTCGCGGAATGTTGAAAGAACAATGGTTAAAATCGTCATATTGTGATCAGCAACGGAGGATTGATAGGTACTCCGAGAGGCGACTTTTCGAAACAAAGAAGTCTTGTTGTGGCCAGAAACAGACGATCTTGTTCGAGAAGACTTGAGTGAGAAAACTCGAAAGATTCCTTTAGTATTTTGGCTTCGGGTGGATGGTGCGAGATGCTAACTCGCGGTGTTCGTCCGGAGTCCGCGATTTTTTTCATCCCTTTTGAAGAAAACTCGAGCGAGGGATTCCGAATGGGTTTCAAGATAGTAAGTCCTGATTTTCATCCGGAGTCCTTGACTCTCTTGTTCTATGTTCTCCGGAAATTGTTCGAGCCTGGATGGGTTTTGAAATTTTAAGTCCCAATGTTCATCCTCTCGAAATTTTCCCAGAACTCTTCTTTGCTTGTTTAAATGGACGGATTGCGAGATACTGGGTCTCAATGTCTATCCGGATCTTCTTCTTGATCCATGTTCTCGAGAAATTGTTCGAGCCTGGATGGGTTTTGAGATGCTAAGTCCCAATGTTCATCTTCTCAAACTTTTCCCGGAACTCTTCTTTCCTTGTTTATCCGGACGGATTGTGATGTCCTGAGTCTCGATGTCTATCCGGATCTTCTTCTTGATCCATGTTCTCAGGAAATTGTTCGATCCTGGATGGGTTTGGAGATGCTAATTTCCAATGTTCATCCTCTTTAACTTTTTTCGGAACTATTCTTTGCTTGTTTATCCGGACGGATTGCAAGATCCTGAGTCCCGATGTCTATCCGGATCTTCTTCTTGATCCATGTTCTCGGGAAATTGTGTGAGCCTGGATGGGTTTTGATATTCTAAGTGTGTGAGCCTGGATGGAAGGTCTCGGGAAATTGTGTGAGCCTGGATGGAAGGTCTTTATGCCAACCTAAAGAAGTACGTCTTTTGTACTGATCATGTTGTTTTCTTAGGCTTTGTAGTGAGTAAACATGTACTCTAAGTAGATGAAGAAAAGATCAAGGCAGTCCAAGAATGGCCCACACCAACCACCATTGGACATGTTAGGAGCTTTCACGGCTTGGCTAGCTTCTACCGGAGGTTTGTGCAAGACTTCAGCACCGTGGCTGCACCACTCACTGCCGTGATCAAGAAGAATGCACCATTCTCTTGAGGCCCAGCTCAAGATATTGCTTTCTAGACCTTGAAGGAACATTTGACACATGCACCAGTCCTGGCCTTATTTAACTTTGAAGAGACATTTGAGATGGAGTGTGATGCATCAGGCTTGAGAATTGGAGCAGTTCTACATCAAGGGAAGCGACCAGTAGCATTTTTCAGTGAAAAGCTAAGTGGAGCAACGCTGAACTATCCTACTTACGACAAGGAGCTATATGCATTGGTCCGAGCTTTAGAGACTTGGCAACACTATCTCTTGCCAAAAGAGTTCATCATCCACACAGACCATGAGACTTTGAAGCACCTAAGAGCCCATACCAACCTCAAAAGGAGGCATGCGAAGTGGCTGCAATTCGTGGAAACATTCCCATATAAAATCAGGTACAAGAAGGGAAAGGACAATGTGGTTGACGACGCCTTGTCAAGAAGGTATCTGTTGATTGCAACCATGGAGGCCAAGATTTTGGGATTTGAGCACATCAAGGGGCTATTCAAGGATAATTCCGAGCTTGGAGAATGCTACAAGGAACATGGAAAAGGGAGTTTCTCTGCCTTTTACTTACATGATGGTTTCTTGTTTAGAGATAAACGCTTGTGTATACCTCATGGATCCATGTGAGAACTGGTGTTGAGTGAGGCACACGGAGGTGGACTCATGGGACATTTTGGATTGGACAAGACACTTGCAGCTGTGGTGGATCATTTCTATTGGCCTCATCTCAAGAAGGATGTAGAGAGATTCTGTGCTCGTTGTGTCCAATGCCACAAGGCTAAGTCCAAATCGCATCCTCATGGTCTTTATATGCTTCACATTTTCTATGGATTTTGTTTTAGGTCTTCCCAAGATTCAACACGAAGACTCTATCTTTGTTGTTGTTGATCGGTTTTCTAAGATGGTCCATTTGATTCCATATGACAAGACTGATGATTCTACACAAACCGCCAATCTGTTCTTCAAGGAAGTCGTGCGTTTACATGGGATACCAAGGACTATTGTTTCAGACCGAGACACCAAGTTCTTGAGCCACTTTTGGACGACTTTGTGGAGGAAGTTAGGAACAAAACTTCTTTTCTTCACCACCTGTCATCCCCAAACAGACGGGCAAACGGAAGTGGTAAACCGTACTTTATCCACTTTACTTAGAGCCGCAATTGGAAAGAATATGAACACTTGGCTAGAATGCATCCCATTCATTGAGTTTGCATATAACAGGTCACGGCATTCTGCCACGAAATTCTCGCCATTTGTGATTGTATGGCACTAACCCACTATCGCCAATAGATCTTGTCCCTATTCCTTTAGTTGATCAGGTTAGCAAAGATGGAATCAACAGAGGAAAGCTTGTTAAGAAGCTACATTAGCGCAATGCTGACAAAGGGAAGCGCCAACAATTGTTTGAACCAGGAGATTAGGTGTGGATGCACATGAGGCAGGAGAGGTTTCAGAACAAACGAGCCCCAAAGCTAGCACCAAGGGGAGGTGGCCCATTCCAGATCCTTGCCAAGATCAACGATAATGCCTACCATTTAGACATGCTAGGTGAGTTTAACATTTCTCACAATTTGAATGTTGCTGATCTATCTCCGTATGGTGCAGGAGAATCAGTTTTGAGGACAAAACCTCTAGAAGAGGGAGGGAATGATGTAAACATCCAGCCAGAACCCGAGCCACCAACCGTATTGGAAGGTCCCATGACAAGGTCCAAGTCCAAGCAACGAAGAAAGAGGTTCAATGCAGCTGTATAAGCCCACATCTACTCTTTGGAACCTGAAGAACTTGGCTGGACTGACTATGAAGAGACAAAGCATGAGCAAACTCCAAAAGGCTAAGTCCATCTTAATAAAGACCTGGAGGCTACACTCAGAGGACTATCACCTAACACCATTATCAAGAACCTAGCTGAAGACTTTGGACAAATCAACTTGAGTGAAGAAGAAGCTATCAAGACTTCGGATCAAGAACTTCAAGAAAAGGAACGCTTAGAACTCAAGACTTCAAGCGATGGAGCTCATACCACCAATGAAGGCAACGCACCGATCATTCACAAGGGTAAGTTTTATAATTATTATGTTGTGTTTGCAGGTGAAACCGGAGCATCCAGTACTTATCTTATTTTCTTTGTTCTTTTTCTTTTTTTATGCACCGAACACTAGTTTCCTTTTCTGGCTCCATGTTGGAATGCCTTGTTGTTTTCGTTTCTTTTACCTTTAAAACGTCCTGTTGTTTAGGGTCTTAGTTGTAGTTTTCTTTGTGTCGAACCCTAGAAGGTTCAGGCTGCTGGACTATTTAATAAGGTCCCTTTCAGTTTTTGTAGCCACCACTTTTTACCTTGATCAATATATGAGTCAGTTTGGATCTCCACCATCAACCATCTTCCGAGCCAAGAGATAGGTGATCACCATCTTGAGGTTCCCATCAACCGATTTCCATCCCAATATAAGTTCCACCACCCGGTTCTTATATCACAAAGGCAGTACTTCTCGGTCATCTCCCATTCGCGGGTCTTCACGGCCTTGTGTATCTTTTGCTCAAAGACCGACTCCCTCTCCTCCAAAATCTGTCTGAGAGTCTTCGGAAACAGCATTCACATTCTCCGACTTGTACTGGAGGACCCTCTTATCTGACTTCTTGAGCTGCATCTCCAAGGCCTTGATCTTCTCGTCCGTGCTTTGTACTTCTTTGATCTTGGATTTAAACGCCAGCAGGTCGCGAACATGTCGGAGCAGAATTGAAACAAGACGAAACAAGCATTCAATGAACAAAATAAAATAAAGACGAACCTGTATCAAAGGGCAATACAAAGAAAGGCAAATAGTACCGTCATGACACTAGTAGACACACTCCCATAGGACCTCAAAAGGTCGAACGGCTGAGAGATGGTCATAGAAGATCCGCCGATGTCGTCAACGAACTTCATAGACTCAACCACATCTTCTTCCGACGCCTTACGGGCGTCGAACATGATCCGGACTAAGAAGTCCATGCCTTCCGAGAAGCCTTGGCGCCCCTCGGACGATCTTCGCCGCTAACGACCCCCTTGCCCTTCTGGGCAGCTGCACGGTCGGGACTCGGAAGAAGAGTGACTGGAACTTCAGGAGAAACCCCACCACAAGAACTAGCCTTAGACATCACCGGGGCAGCTGCACGAAGATTCCCCTGCCCAAACGGACTATCGCCTCCATTTTTCCAAGTATGGTACATGTTGACACCTTCCATCACAGGGTTTGTTTCCATTGGGTCCACAAAATCATGACCTTTGGGTGGAAGAGGCCCTTCAAGTATATCCTTCGCGTCAAGGAAACGTCTCCAGAGCTCCGGACTCGCCCAGTCGATCTCCCTAAAAGCAACGTCGTCAGTAACCTCCTCAAAACCCGATATCCAAAGCGGAGGGGGAAAACTACCTAAAACACGCAGAAGACAGCATAGCAAGTTATGAAGACCACAAAGTATACTTAAAAAAAAAAACTGATAAGAAACGGACATACACTTACCAAACTCTTTCCATTCAGATAGGACTNCTCTTTCCATTCAGATAGGACTCGACCGGTGAAGTCGAAATCAACCGAGAAGGAGGCCCGTCTGATGTAAAAGAAAGAATCCTGTTAGACCTTGCAATTACTTTGAAGACTTTTATAGAACTCAGAAGCTTGTGGT
>OVBB01002383.1:0-10222 GCA_900406415.1 Isatis lusitanica | reverse complement strand
TCTTAGGACTTTGAGTCTGAGAGGAAATGGAAGCTGGCGCAGGCGAAGAAGGTTGCTTTGAGAGCCAGCAAAGGCATGGTAGATCAGGCATCTAGGGAAGAAAGGAAGCTAAAGGTTCCCTCTACTTCCTCTCTTTACTCTTTCTGAGCACTCACACGCTTCAGAACTCGTCTTCTTTTTAACTGAAAGTATTGCCGCTTACAGGAAGAAGAACAGCGACTAAGGAAAGTAGCCATTAATATCTCTAAAGACGTAAAAAAGTTTTGGATGAAAGTTGAGAAGCTGGTAATTCTTTCATTTTCTCTCCCTGGCCTTGAAATTTTAAGGTTCGGCATAACTTCTGAGCATCTGAACTTGTTCTTCTGTGTGAACTGGCAACTTTATAGGTGCTGTACAAGCATCAGCTAGTACGCAACGAGAAAAAGAAGAAGGCTATGGACAAGCAACTTGAGTTTCTGTTAGGCCAGACCGAGAGGTTATTATGTATATTTTTTTTTTGTTACATAGTTCCGTAATTCTGCTTTAGAAGACTGAATTTTTCCGGTTGGTTCATGTTAGGTACTCAACCATGTTGGCAGAAAATTTGGTGGAACCTTATAAACAGGGCCAGAACAACTCTCCAAAAACCCTGCTGGCTATCAAATCAAAAAGTGATGAGGAAAGGGCAGAAGAGATACCTTCGGAGTTGAATACTGGTGAGCACCACATTACTCAACGCAGCATTTGTTAACTGTAAGCAAGTGCGTTATATCCTTACAATTCTCCTGACATGGTAGCTGCAGGTCTTGATTCAGGAACTCTTGACATCGATGAGGAAAATGATCTAAATTCCGAGGATGAGTCCGTGAGTTTCACTTTATAATTTATAATTTTTATTTTACCACTTAGTGGCGGTTAACGTGTATCACAGTTTGAATCGACCTGCAACTTCAAGAAACGATGGATACTATTTTGTTCTTGCTCTATTTGTAAAAGATATGACACATCTTAACAAATGAAATCGATCTGTTTTTTCATAACACCACCCTGACCCCAACAGATAGGCTGTTTAGTTTTGAAAAGTTTCTGTTGAGAATTATATATTTATTAATTCTTATCTCTCTGATCATTTGAAGAGTATATGTTCCAAATCTAATTTTAAACCCACAATTACACTTAGGAAGATAATGAAGATACTATTGAGGAGGATGAAAAGCACTTCACCAAACAGGAAAGGCAGGAAGAGTTGGAAGCTTTACAAAATGAAGTGGATCTACCAGTTGAGGAGCTGCCCAGACGTTATACTGCTGGTAGAGGTTGGCATGTACACTCGCTATTCATTTGGTTTTTTTCCCTTACGCATTTTTTCAGTTTTTACTTTGAATTATATAAGCTGTATCCTCGATGAATTTCAACTATTTGAATTGCATCCTCAGCCAGCCGAGAAACCAGCCCAGAAAAGGTTGAAAGTGAAGCTAATCTGGCATCAGTAGGTGACGATCATATAGAGGGTGAGCAATATTCAGTCCTTATAATGTATTTGAAGCAATGAAACTGCTCTTTGACGTCCTCTCCCCATTTGATATTTGCAGCTGACAAAAACAATCTTACAGCTTCTGAAGAAACTGAAGGGAGCCCAGGTGTTCGTCGTTCTGTAAGTTGTATGTCTTTTTAAATCCCATTGTCTGATTTGTAATCAAAATTCTGGCTCAAATGTAATATTTATCCTTTATTTTCAGAACGTTAGCTTTGATCATTTGGCAATATCCGAAACCCATTCCCATGACCACAAGCCAGGCCTAACAACAACTGCCTCTGTGAAATCCGGAAAGGAAGATCAGACCTATGATTTCAACGAAGAACAGGTAACAGGATATAATTTCCTTTGTGTATCCTTTGTCAGTAGACCTTAACCATGCACTTCTTTGCAATTTCATGATTCTCTGATTCTGACTGCAAAAATGCTGAACTTGCTGTTTCACCGTGTGCGCCAACATGTGCAGGGAGATGTTGACTTTGTTGCTGCCACTGGTGAGGAAAAGGTCAGTCTTTATCAAATGCCAGAGACTGTTATATCGGGACTTTACTATTTTAACTTGATTCTCTTAGCCTTGGCCCTTGGGCTTTTGTTGTAGAAATTTGTTGAACAAACATATGGGTTCAAAGTGTATATTTTCTCTTTTGGTGCAGGATGATGAGACGACACTGTCCGTCGAAGAGGAATTGGCAAAAGCAGATAATGCAGACCCTGTGGACGAGGTAACCAGCCTATTCTTTTTTCTAATCTTTTGTACTATGAAAACGTTGTTAGCTAGAGAGTTTACAAACAGAAACTTGTCCCTGTACTACAGATTGCTCTGCTGCAGAAGGAGAGTGAAATGCCTATTGAAGAATTGCTTGCAAGGTATAAGGAGGTATGCTTTTAAGTCTCCTGTGTGCTTGTGTTAAGCGGCATTTATTGGGTTTTTCCTGTAACTCAAGTTTCCTGTTATAGGATTTCGGTGACAAGGATCTGTCTGAAGATGACTCTGGTTATTCATGTGCTCTATCTGAAGACTTTGTAGTAGATTCTAACAAAATCAGGCAGCAAGCTGATTCAGATGACGAAAACGCTGATTTAGCAGAATGTAAGCCAGATTTGCAGCCTTGCTCAGAGAAAGCTGAAGGCACATCCAATGAATTGAAAGAAGATAACGGGAAAGATAGTAGCGATAAAATTGCCGATGCAGCAGCAGCAGCAAGATCTGCGCAGCCAACTGGATTTACATACTCTACGACAAAAGTTCGAACGAAATTGCCGTTTCTTCTCAAGCATTCTTTGCGTGAGTACCAACACATTGGTTTGGACTGGCTTGTCACGATGTATGAGAAAAGGTTGAACGGGATTCTAGCTGATGAAATGGGTCTTGGAAAGACAATCATGACCATCGCTCTTCTCGCACATCTTGCTTGTGATAAGGGGATATGGGGGCCTCATCTGATTGTGGTTCCAACAAGTGTGATGCTTAATTGGGAAACTGAATTTCTTAAATGGTGTCCTGCTTTTAAAATTCTCACCTACTTTGGGAGTGCAAAGGAACGGAAACTCAAGAGACAAGGATGGATGAAGCTGAACTCCTTTCATGTATGCATAACAACCTATAGGCTAGTTATCCAGGACAGTAAAATGTTCAAGCGCAAGAAGTGGAAGTACTTGATTCTTGACGAAGCCCATTTAATTAAGAATTGGAAGTCACAGAGATGGCAAACTCTATTGAACTTCAATTCTAAACGCAGGATTTTGTTGACTGGTACACCGCTGCAGAACGATCTTATGGAATTGTGGTCACTAATGCATTTTCTGATGCCACATGTCTTTCAGTCTCACCAGGAATTCAAAGATTGGTTCTGTAACCCAATAGCAGGGATGGTGGAGGGACAAGATAAAATCAACAAAGAAGTTATTGATCGCTTACATAATGTTCTCCGTCCTTTCCTTCTACGGCGCCTAAAAAGGGATGTGGAGAAACAACTTCCTTCGAAACATGAGCATGTTATTTTCTGTAGATTGTCTAAGAGGCAGCGCAACTTGTATGAGGACTTCATAGCAAGCACAGAAACGCAGGCTACGCTTAACAGTGGAAGCTTTTTTGGGATGATAAGTATCATAATGCAACTGCGGAAAGTTTGTAATCATCCTGATCTCTTTGAGGGTCGGCCTATTGTTAGTTCTTTTGATATGGCTGGCATTGATTTGCAGTTGAGTTCAAGAATCTGCTCTATGCTTATGAAAAGTCCATTTTCCAGGGTCGATCTTGAGGCTCTGGGATTCTTATTTACACATCATGATTTCTCTATGACTGCTTGGGAAGGGGATGAGATCAAAGCTATTTCAACGCCTTCAGATTTTATCAAGCAGCGCGTGGACTTGGAGGATAATCCAGAAGAAATCCCTGTGGGTTTAGTAAACCGCAAAAATCTGCAAGGGACAAATATTTTTGAAGAAATTCGAAAGGCCGTCTTTGAGGAAAGGGTTAAAGAATCGAAGGACCGGGCAGCAGCAATTGCATGGTGGAACTCTTTGAGATGCCAGAGAAAGCCTACTTACTCTACATCTCTAAGAAATCTTATAACCATTAGGGGTCCTCTTGATGATATACACCATCTTAAAGCACATCGTCCATCTTACATGTATTCCTCAATGCTCGCTGACATAGTTCTTTCACCGATCGAGCGTTTTCAGAAGGTAATCGAGCTAGTCGAAGCTTTCACATTTGCGATTCCAGCTGCACGAGTGCCTTCACCTGCTTGCTGGTGCAGCAAAAGTGACTCTCCTGTTTTTCTTAGTCCATCGTACAAGGAGAAAGTCACAGATCTATTGTCACCTCTTCTGTCTCCGATTAGACCTGCGATTGTTAGGAGACAAGTATATTTTCCAGATAGGCGCCTGATACAGTTTGACTGTGGTAAGCTGCAGGAACTTGCCATGTTACTGAGAAAATTAAAATTTGGGGGTCACAGAGCGTTGATATTCACGCAAATGACCAAGATGCTCGACATCTTGGAGGCTTTCATTAATTTGTACGGTTATACTTACATGCGTCTTGACGGCTCTACTCCACCAGAAGAGAGGCAGACATTAATGCAGCGGTTTAACACAAATCCCAAGATTTTTATTTTCATCTTGTCAACTCGAAGTGGGGGTGTTGGCATAAACCTCGTTGGTGCAGACACGGTTATTTTCTATGACAGTGACTGGAATCCCGCAATGGATCAACAAGCTCAAGATCGCTGCCACAGGATTGGTCAGACACGGGAAGTGCATATTTACCGGTTGATAAGTGAGAGCACCATTGAAGAGAATATCTTGAAGAAAGCAAACCAGAAGCGTGCGCTTGATAACCTAGTTATTCAGAATGGTGAATATAACACCGAGTTTTTCAAGAAGCTCGACCCCATGGAATTGTTCTCTGGACATAAGGCTTTGACCACGAAGGATGAAGAGGAAAAAAGCAAGAATTGTGGGGCTGAGCTCCCTCTGTCAAATGCAGATGTTGAGGCTGCTTTAAAACATGCAGAAGATGAAGCAGATTATATGGCTCTCAAAAGAGTAGAAGAAGAAGAAGCTGTGGAAAATCAAGAGTTTACAGAAGAACCTGTAGAGAGACCAGAAGACGATGAGCTAGCAAACGAGGATGACATTAAGTCTGATGAGCCTGCTGATCAAGGTGTAGCTGCAGCAGGGTCGAAAGAAGAAATTTCATTGTTGCCTACTGATAACAGGGATGAGAGAGCTGACATCACTACTTTAAGCCAAGATGAAGATAATGATGTACCAGATGATGTCAAGCAAATGGCTGCAGCAGCCGCCGCTGCTGGACAAGCTATCTCATCTTTTGAGAATCAGCTGCGTCCTATTGATAGATATGCGATTAGATTTTTAGAGGTTTGGGACCCCGTCATTGTTGAGGCTGCGATGGAAAATGAAGCGGGATTTGAAGAGAAAGAATGGGAACTTGACCACATTGAGAAGTACAAGGAGGAAATGGAAGCTGAGATTGATGATGGCGAAGAGCCTCTTGTTTATGAGAGTAAGTGTATTTTTTGCTCATTCCATCCAGTCATTTAATTGACAATGAAGGTTGCCGATGGTGTATCTCTGTATAATGTTAATTCATAGGCTGGGTTTAATCTCACATGAGATACTAATGCTATTTTCAGAATGGGATGCTGATTTTGCAACCGAGGCATACAGGCAGCAAGTTGAAACTTTAGCTCAGCACCAGGTAAGATTAGTCAATGCATCTGCGATGTCCTTCTGCATTTCAGCCTATTCACGTATTTATTTGTTATTGTAGTTGATGGAAGATTTGGAAAATGAAGCTAGAGAGAGGGAAGCTGCAGAGGCCGAAATGGCTTTGACACAGTAAGACACTTTTGAACCAACACAGTTCATTGTCAATATGCTTATCTTGGACAATTTAGTTGGAAATTATATGTCAGCAATGATAGACGATATTTCGAGTAATGGTTGAAACCACTTTTTCCTCAGGAACGAAAGTGCTCATGTACTTAAACCAAAGAAGAAGAAGAAGAAGGTGAAGAAAGCCAAATATAAATCCCTGAAAAAGGGATCACTGGCTGCCGAATCAAAACATGTGAAGCCAGTGGTGGAAACTGAAGCTTCAATTGACGATGACAATGAAGAATGTGAATATGCGAGTAGCAGTGACTCAGACATGGTCTCACCGCATTTGCAGGCACGTATGAAAGGCAAGAAAAGAGAATTAATCTTCGACACTGAAGAAGAGAAGACCTCAAAGAAGAAAGCAAAGAAGCACAAGAAGTCTCTTTCACATTCAGATATCAATTGCAAACAACAAAGTGCCCCGCATGATGAACTGGTTCCATCAAAGCCGTCTGACAGTATGGCTGTTGATAATGAAATGAAACCGGCAAACAGGGGTAAAACTATAGGGAAAAAATCCATCACTTCCATGCCAATAAAGCGTGTTCTTATGATCAAGCCAGAGAAATTGAAGAAAGGATATCTTTGGTCTAGAGACTGTGTTCCCTCGCCCGATTCTTGGTTGCCTCAGGAAGATGCTATATTGTGCGCCATGGTTCATGAATATGGGCCTAATTGGAGTTTTGTTAGCGGGACTCTTTATGGAATGACTGCTGGTGGGGTCTACAGAGGAAGGTATCGCCATCCTGCATATTGTTGCGAAAGATATAGAGAGCTCATCCAACGACATATTTTGTCTGCTTCCGACAGTGTAGTGAACGATAAGAACCTTAACACGGGTTCTGGGAAGGCTCTATTAAAAGTCACTGAGGTAAGGTTGATTATGCCATAGCGTTAGGGACATTGATAACAGATAATCAGATTAGCTACTCATTAATGTGCATTTAAGTAGTATGAATTAGGGACATTGTGGACTCCATTTTGTAAGTGGGATCAAGTCAAGAAGTTTTTTTTGGAAAGGAGATGCTTTTCACTAATANATGCCATAGCGTTAGGGACATTGATAACAGATAATCAGATTAGCTACTCATTTATGTGCATTAAAGTAGTATGAATTAGGGACATTGTGGACTCCATTTTGTAAGTGGGATCAAGTCAAGAAGTTTTTTTTGGAAAGGAGATGCTTTTCACTAATAACTCATTTTTGGTGCAGGAAAATATGCGGGCACTCCTAAATGTTGCAGCCGAGCAGCCAGATACGGAAATGCTCCTTCAAAAACATTTTACTTGCTTGCTGTCATCAATTTGGAGGACGTCGACACGCACTGGGAACGATCAAATGCTCTCCTTAAATAATCCTATATTCAACAGACAGTTTATGGGTTCTGCGAATCACACTCAAGAATTAGCTGGAAAACCTCTTCAGGGGATGAAGATCACCAGCTTAAGTAGCAAGTTGTTAGAATCCGCTCTCGAGGATTCAAGCACGAGTCAGCCACTCGATACTGTTTCCCGTTCTAGATTACAGGAGGATCAACCTAACAGTAAAGTGGGATTAGACCTAACCCTGGAATTCCCACGTAGCAATGATGATTCCCCCGTTGATTTTCCACCCATCATAAAGCTATCCATTGTTGGGTCAGATTCAGTCAATAACGTGAATGACCCTCCAGGGGAAGATAAGCTCAAAGCATCTCGGGTTGGTGCAGAGAACCGTTACAGGTTTGTAACTCTAATAAAGTTGGTTGGTTCTTTCTGATATATCCATTCCAAAAAGCTCTCGATAATTCTTAAGAGTAGTCGTTGTCACTAAAGTATCGGTGGTCCTTGTTTGTAGGAATGCTGCAAATGCGTGTATTGAAGATTCATTTGGATGGGCTTCAAACACGTTCCCCGCGTGTGATCCCAAGTCGAGAACGGGAATGAAAGCACAGCCCCTGGGGAAGCACAAGCTATCCGCCTCCGACACACCCAAGTCCTCGAAAAGCAAACAGCGTAAACTCTCAGCAGCAGAACAATCGGAAGTGGCATGGGTAAGGCCAAATGACCCGAATCTCAAGTTTGATTTTACACCTGCGGATACGGAGGAGGAAGAGGAGATGGCGGTTTCAGAAGAGATGGAGATGATAGGTTGTTCACATTGGTATGATCCTTTGTTAACCTCAGGCCTTGAGGATTGCTCATTAGATTCCGAACTCTCAGAAATAGAGTAGTAAAGGCTTTTGTAAAAGTAACACTGCATGGAGACATGATGATTATGGATGACCATTTTCTAACCTTTTTGATGGGCAAAAAAACTTGTGTAAAGCAGATAGTGAAATAACTAAATCCGTAGGCTTTTGTGTTTCCAGAGATCGTCAAAAGATTGAATGTCAAATATGATTCTATTCTACATCTGTTTCAGACCCGTTCACATTTCCCAAACCTGAGCTTTTAGAAAACAGTGTCAATAATATACACTATGGTTTGAACATGTTCTCAGTTGTATATTCTAAAATTCTCTTAGAAATAATACAAAAACAAGGTCAATGCAAAAAAAAAAAAAGACATGGTAGTTGTGTTCTAGAAAATTTGGCTATCCAAATAGTTGAGCCATTCATTGAAATCATCTAGCCCTGGTTCAACCATTCGGCTACACGACTCATGATCTGATAGCCCATGGAATTGTAGCGAGTCCGGTTTAGATATAGGAGGCGGAGGAAACTGGTGGTCTTGAAAAAGAAACTCTAGTGATTGGGGTGCATTCACCTCAAATCCACATGGCATATCCTCCACTAGGATTTCCTCAAACTCCTCTTCCTGGTTATGCTTCTCGCTATCAATGACGTTATTAGAGACTGATGAGATTGAGGAGGAAGAGGAGGAAGAATAGGACGCTGAAGGGGCTTGATTGGTAACATCTGATGACGATGAGTCGCTCTTCACCAATCGTTTCTTGAGATGAGTGTTCCACACATTCTTGATCTCGTTGTCTGTCCTTCCCGGCAAGTGTGATGCGATTTTTGACCACCTGCTCAATCAATGCATTAGTTATACTTCTGACACTTTTAATGTTTGATGACAAAGATTAGGGAGACATGGCTTTACTTGTTTCCATGAACTTGGTGAAGGTGGATAATGGTATCTTCATCCTCTTTGGTGAAGTTGCCCCGTTTGAGACCTGGTCTCAGATAGTTTATCCATCTTAAACGGCAACTCTTTCCGCATCTCCTCAGTCCTGTATTGTTGTAAGTTAAAACATGCATTATTGATCATGAACACCGAAACTACAATCTTAGCTTGAGAGTTCAAATAGGGAAAATGAAAATAAGAAATGGAGTATCTTGGTCAATTCAACAATACATACATTGCATTGGCGTCAAAACATATTTATATGTCTTTGATTGCGATCTCTCTGGCTTTCTTCAATATTTATTCATTTATACAACTAAATGAAGATTTCATCAGATGCTCCATATGTTTGGTTTAAGTTTCACCACATCTTTAACAATTTTCATTTACATAATTTTTTCTAATATAACAATCTACCTTCAAAAGTTTATCCCATCTTCCGGAAGAATCTGTAAGCCTATTCAACTTTAATTTTAAGGAAATAAAGTATTATACACGAACGTTACAGATTGTGCCATTGTGGTCAAATATCTCCTATTTCTTGAAAGAAAAATATGCTTCCTTATATAAAAAAGAAAAAAAGAAAAAACACTAAAATCGTAATTGAAAAATGTAACTACAGCATGCGTGAATAAGAACTATTGTTTAAATGTTTAGAAACGAGTCTGTGAACATCTCCGACAACAACAAATTTTCAGAGAACTACTGTACGCATCTTGTCAATAATCAAAGAACATTAAGCAACGGCGACGGGGAGGGAGACAAAATGAAACTAAACAGATTTATCTAAAGATACTTGAGAATGAAAATGAGAGAGATAGTGAACATGCAATGTGATAGAGAGGACCTTAACACACACACACACACACAAAAAAAAAGATAATTGAGTTACCCATTAAGCAAAAAGAATTGTGAGAAAATGGGACTAACCAGCGAGTTTAGGAAGGGATCTCCAATTGTGGTGACCATTTTTGAGGATAAAAGCTTTGAGTCTTTCACTTTCTTCATCACTCCATGGCCCTCTCTTCACTTGGCTATTGTCACAGCATGGTGCTCTTCTTTTCCCCATCATACTCACCCGACTTTAATTTCTTAGGGAATCTGATAGATACTCATGTTTATATACACACATGCACGTGTCATCATCGCATATAATGGTTATGAGACCACAAGTGTCATGCCACT
>OVBB01002382.1:0-10661 GCA_900406415.1 Isatis lusitanica | reverse complement strand
TTTTCACGAAGTCGCTTCCAACCTCCACGCTCAAGAAGCTGATGTATCAGATTGGCATGCGCCAATTAAAGGACTTATAGGGATGTCTAAATCAGGGGGAGTAATATGTGCTGTACTCTTTCCTCAATAAGGTTTTGTCTTACTGAGTTTATCTTTAGTGAGATTTTAATGAGGCAGCATCCCCAAGCGTATTACAAAGATCCTTGGTAGCATCGGGCTCGGTTGTTTCGTCCAAGGGGGAGTGTTAAAAACTGTTTGGTATGGACTCACGAAACCGGCCCAGTAGAGGTTATATCATAACCGGTCCTTAGGTTTATTCTAGATTAGTGTTAACCATTCCTTGTTAGACAAGGAATAGGTTTATGGAATGTTTCATTTATCTATCCTTATGTAAACCTATATATAAAGACATTTGGTCTCATCAATAATACACATAGAATACATTCTATTCACAACATGGATTTGAAATTTGGCTATTTGGCGGAGGGAACTTAGACGTGAAAAGAGAAAGTTTAAGAGATAATATGAAGGATAAAACTAAAATATGTTCAAGGATAAAACTAAAAAGGAAATATTTATTGTGAAAAAAATTTGTGACAAAAAATAGTGATAATGAGAGACAATTTTGTGACAAGATTTTATGTTACAAATTAATAACGATTTCGTTACAATATTGTGACAATCTAAGTCATAACTAATTTTTGTCACATTTATGACCGTAAATAATTTACGTCACATTTTAATGATGTAAATGTGACGAAGGTATATGACGTAACAACTATGACATAACTGTGATTAAATTTACTATTACAACACTAATGAATTGGTTGAAGGTTGAAACAGAACATCTATACTATTATTTGCGAATACGCTTAAGTGGTTTTTGCTGATTTGTTTTAATTTGATTGGTTGATGATGACTGTATAATGATGACCTCTAAGACTGACTCAATGTCGACGTGAATGGCTAAAAATGTGATGTGTAAATTGTATTAGACAAAACGTTTACAACTCAATAAACACTAAGACAACTCATAAAGCATTATTAGTCAATTCACAAAAACAATATGCATATTTCGAACCATCTATTGTATTATTCAACTTCTTATATAGTTCTCTGCCAAAAAAATGTCTTAGTTATAAAATGATAATAAGAAGGAAATGGATATATACATTATACCCGCTTTTCATTAGTCTAATGTATCTATTAAATAAAAATGAAATGTTAAATATCTAATGTATCTAATGTATCTAAGTTTGAGTAATATACATTCAACTATTGTGAATGAGAGTCATTTAATTAGTCTAATGTATCTAATATATAAAAAGGATATGTTAAATCTATCATTTGTTTCACATTTTCATATGTTAAATATATTTTATTTCGTTTCATATATTATTTTATGTGCACGATCCATTTTATCTATTTAATGTATTATTTTAGGTGCACCATCTATGCAAATCCACTATTTTTGAGGAACCGCTAGCATTTAAAAACTGTTTTCATTTTACTGTTACCAGTTATCGTAATGATAGGCAAACAATTAGTGATTATCGTTTTGATTGTTAACCGTTTATGGAAAATTAAATCTGTTCTCATTATATTAAATCTCTACACAACTAAATGTGATATGGATCGTTGAATAGGGTATCAATATATTACTGTCCCTGCTAAGTAGATTATATTCTGTAACTTGATTTCGGAAAGTAGTTAATGCGGCATAGTTATACGGATTTTTAAAGAACAAGATGTTTCTTTTGTTCCTTCCAGGCTATGAGGATTTTCTTAATAAATAAATTCCCTTACTTAATGTTAAAAATAATTCCATATTTGTTGAAAATATTTTGCACTGGTAAGATTATGTACTTTACAATCTCTTATAATATATTGAAATTTTTTCAAATTAAATGCAAGTGGCGGGATTATTTTTTGTCGGCCAGCCGTGATATCAAAATTAGAAAACTTCTAGGTCATAAACGAACTCCTATAAATATAGAGGCTGGCCTACCTATTTTCTATACTTCTCACTATCTTATTTTGAAATGGCTCTGGTAAAAAGATCTACTATATTCAATATTCACGTGTATGTGATTTGGTAATGGCAAGCGAAACTCAAAAGATAAGGGTTAAAATTATTAACCTTTGGAAGCTATGGAATGCTAAGACTGATCAGACAATGGAAATCGTCTTTGTCGACGAAGAGGTGACTATTAGTATTACACATATTGATTTTTCTTTGGTGGATCTTTATATTTCTTCACAAACATATTCATCCCTTCTTAAACACGTTTCTACATTTTCAACAGGGAACGAGGTTGCATGCCTTGATAGAGAGTTCTTTTGTGCAGAAATATAAAGACCTTCTCAAGGAAGGTCAGTCTCTATCCATCAGTGCTTTTAGTCTGAAACATTATGATGGTGAATTCCGCACAAGTCCACTTGAATACAAACTGTGTCTACTAAGGACATCCAGTTTAAACCATGTGATAATTTCTTACAAGAAGTTTCTGACAAGTATTTTATTGATTTCAGCAAAATACTGAATTTTGATTACGATAAAAGCACACTGGTTGGTAAGAATGGCTATTGTTTAAGTATTTATAATATTGTTCAAGTATTTTCGTTACTGTTTGCAAATGCATAACTATATTACAAATTAAATAAAATGTGCAGATGTTATTGGTCAAATAATCAGTGTTGGTGCAATGGAGGATGTTAAGACAAAGAATAAGTCGAATACTTCTTCTAAGCTTCAACTTGTGTTGGGTGACCCAAAGTATGTATAGGAAACAATTTCAGTTTTATATAAAATTAAACTTTATTGTTACGAAGTAATTGATAGTTGAATGTTTTACCTATATTTATTTGTTTGGTTAGCAGTATACTCTAAAATGCACTCTTTGGGGTGAACATGCAAAAAAAACTATTACATATACTTAGAAGCACATGCAGACTATTGTGATATGTGTAATGCGTTTTGTGAGAATGAAGTCCTACAAAGGTATTTGGTCTGATTTTGGTTAAACTTGATTTTCAATGACTTTATGTTGTTGTGCCTGACATTTTTTTGTTTTTGACTATTCCATCAAGTGAAATTACTATCTCCAATGCATTCAGTTCTACTCAGATTGCGCTTGATCCTGAAACCGATCAGGTTTTGAAGTTCAGAGAAAGGTATGATCTATTAACGATTATATATATAACAATTATAATACCGGAGAACTAACCTATCATTTTATTTTTGTTTATCAATGTAATGACCCCGTCCTCGTATCCCCATGGCCCAAATTTGATTTCCTCTTCTGGCCCAATAAAGCCCCAGCCTGCTGTTTATTTACGTGAATTTGTGTATGGGTGTATGACGCTTATAATGTCCTCTTCTGTTTGGTATTAAACCTTGGCCGCATTTTCAGAAAAGAGACAGGGAGAAGACATGAACGTGAAGACAAAGGTGATCTTTTGTGCCACCGTCGAACCTTGCCTAATCTCATGAGCCGTCGATCCTCCACTTTCACTCCTAGCCGTGTCGACTGCGTGCGAGCTTCACCGCGCCATCTTCTCCGACCACCATCACCACCTCCCTTAGGTTGATCATCATCGGAGCATCTCATTTTCATCAAAAGAGCCTCGCGTGCCATCGCTATCGAGTCTCGAGTCGATATCAGAATCTCTCACTCTTTACTTGCAGCACAAGCAACGTCTTCTCCACCTTCGTTCGATCACCACGGGCTGCGTATCCGTTTTGTTTCTCCAGACAAGTGTGTCACTTCCGATCTGTGTCTTCCACCGTAGGAGTCACAGACGCTCGTCCCCCACCATCTTATCAATCACGTGTTAATCTCGGTTGAAGAACAGTCACGACCTCCGCCTCCACCATCAGTTGGTATAATTGGTTTACTTTAGGTTTATTTAGATTTTCGACTTTAGTTTAGGTTTATTTGATTATTAACCGGTTGTTTTTAATTAGGTTTAGTTAGATTAATAACCGGTTTAGTATAATTAATTATGGTTTGGTTTAGTCAAATTTTGGTTTAGCTAGTTAAGTTGATCTAATCCTGGTTTGGTTCAATTCAAGTTGGTTTAAGAATTTAGTTGGGCTTAAATCCGGTTTGGGTAACCGGGGCGGCTTGTGTCCGGATTTGGTTTTTGGTCCGGTTTAGCCGTTGACTTTGACCATTTGATCTATTATCCATTTTTCTTCGTTCGAAGGCCGCTCTCACTCGATCTTTCGCCGTGATTTCAGATTTGGCATCCGTTTGAGCATCTGGAGGTCAGAAGTCGCAGTTATCATCCGTTTTGGCTAAGGTGAGGGCTTTTCCGCAGACTACCGTATTTTTGTCAAAAAGCGCCATATATAGAAAATAATACTAAATGTGTTCGTTTTCTGGATCGAGTCTAGGTAGTTTTGTTTGTAAATTGGACTTAGGAATATAGATGATTCAATCCGTTCTCTGTGCATTAAATTGTTAATTGATTCTTTTATACATGCTAGAGCTAGGATTAGTCGACTATGTGGCTCGTTACGGATTGCGGGGGTACAGAGACGTGACTTTTGTACTTGCGTTGCATGTTGTTTGAGATGGTGCTGGGCAGCATAGTCGACATGTTGTCCAGTACCTTCAGAGGTCGATAATCGTCTACGGGCGGTGCGATTGGGCACTATCCCATAAACTGTCCTCCGGTTAGGAGGGTGTCGCCGGTCACTGGACCCGTAATAGGACATTGGCTGTTTGTGTGGTACTTTAGGTACTGTGATTGTACATGTTTAGTCTTTTTTCTATGTTTGGTGTGCTATGATCAAATTGTGTATTTTGTGATTAGCATCCCATACCTCACTGAGTGACTCCCCTGTTGCTCACCCCTCTTTCTTCCCTTTTCAGCTTTTCAGGTGAGACGGACAAGTAGTTTATGCTTATGACGACACCGGTGCTTCTTTCGGATTTTATGTTTTCTTCGTATTTTATTTTATACATATAGCATTTGAGGTATATTAGTTATGAGACATTGATGATTGGGGTATTTGAGTTATGTGAGGTGGTTAGTGACACGCCGTTCTCGATGATACGGGTGTTACAATCAAATGCACATCAGCTTATCACCGTTAGTGATTTCGGACAAACCTGTTTCAATAGCTCACTAGATATCCGCCAAGAACTTTTATTCAAGACTCCCAGGAAAAACGTAACTGACATCGGAAGATATGTTGTTGTTGATTTGTATTCTACTGATCAAGACCTTATCAATGAGTGGCACAAAACTTCTTCACATGTGATCAATATAGATTATTACCTCATAGGATTGAGATAGTGCCCAATCGCACCGCCCGTAGACGATTTTATCGATCTGGCTGAGGTACTGACAACCAATCGACGCAACTGCCAGTACCCCGCCTCAAACAACACGCGACACAAGTACAGAAGTCACATCTCTGTACCCCTGCAATCTCTAACGACCCACATAGTTGACTAATCCTAGCTCTAGCATGTATAAAAGAATCAATTAACAATTTAATGCACAATTAATGGGTTGAATCATCTATATTCCTAAGTCCAATTTACAAACAAAACTACCTAGACTCGATCAAGAGAACATAACACATTTAGTACCAGATTCTATATATGGCACTTTTTGACGGAAAATACGGTAGTCTGCAGAAAAGCCCTCACCTTAGCCAAAACGGATGATAACTGTGGCTTCTGAACTTCGGATGCTTGAACGGATGCTAAAACTGAAATCAGCACGAGAAATCAAGGGAGAACGGCTTTTAAACGGCGGAAAATGGTTAACTAGTCAATGGTCAAAGTCAACGGTTAAACCGGTCAACTCAATCAAATCGGACCAGACCCGACCCGGACCCAAACCCGGAAAAACCAAACCTATTCGATCTACCTAAACCGACTTATATTAAACTAAAACCAAACAAATCTAGATAAGGACGAGAACGGAAAGAGGAAGGAGATGAAAAACTTACTAGAAGGCTCGCAGGAAGGAAAATCGGCTAATTAGTACCCCAACTATTTCTAAAAGTGCTAATAAATCACTGTACAATTTTTCTGTGTCAATTAGTACCTAAACTTAATAAAACAAGACTATACATACCTATACTTTTTGGTTTTGGCCAAAAACAACTTTGACCAACTTTCCGTCAGTCATACAATTAAAATCGTTAACGGAGATGTATTATTAAAAAAAAAAGCTGTTTTACATATTTTCATTAATTAAAAATGAATAAATAAATCGATTGTCTTCGGCATCTTCTTCGTCGTCTTCAAACTAAAAGAAATTTGGAGAAAATTGGTCTCTAACGAGGGTTTAGAATTGAGTAATAAAAACAGAAGAGGAGGGCTATGTTTTCAAATCAAATGTCATCTTTGGCAAATTCTGGTATTAGAATCTGTCTTTAATTTTGAATTTGTTCAATTTTGGTGTGAGTATAAATTAACTCCATAGATGAAAAATTTGCAGGCTTAAGTGTACATGGTCGTGGACGTAGAAGGGGATTTCCTACTATTTGTAGATGTGGAGAATCTGCGATAATAAGAACTTCAGGGACGACCAAAAATCCAGGACGATTGTTTCATTGTTGCCCATTCGGATCTGAACAGGTATAGATAGTGATTCATTCTTTTCTTTCTTTTGGCACTCTTATATATCTTCTTTTGTGTGATTTGAATTGAGATATCTGATATGGAGGTTTCAGATGCTTGAAAGTTGAACATGAACTTGAATTTTAAACGGTTTTTTCATGTGAAGGATAACTTCCATTTGTTAAAATGGACTGATAAGTTAATGGTAGAAGAGATTGAAGATATGAAGGAAATAATTGGTAATTTAGTAGCTGAAGAAAAAAAGAAGTGGTAAAAGCATTTGAGAAGGAAATAGAAGACATGAAAGAGAAGATGTGTGGTTTTGGAAAGAAGATCAAAAGCCATGAAAATTGAGATAGAAGGATGTGAGAATGCAGCTAATAAGAAACGTATCATGAAGAACATGCTCATTGTTGTAGTTGTTGTCATTGAGTGTTACTATTGGTTTGTAGTTTCGTTCACTCTATGAGTTGTTGTATTAGAGTAACTTTTTTTTGGTAAACTCTGTTGTTCTTCTTATTGTAATATCTAAATGTTGGATTTGTAAGCTCAGTTTAAGAAGAACGTAGGTGTTTGGTCACTTTATTGTTGCTAGTTTGTTCAATTTTAGAAACTTTATTTATGCATTTTGCAGATTATGATTCAACGAACAAAAAAAAAACCTGAAATATAAGTGGGTTCAATATAACCAAACTGCTTAACTCAGAATTGTTAAACGACCAAAATGCATAAATGATCCAAAACAACACCAACATAAGGAGATAAAAACGTCCAAAAACTATTCTCCTCTCTTCCATATCTAAAAACACCTAAACACATAAAGATCAAATTATCCTTGTGTTGGTTGAGTTGGGCAGGGCCCATCATCAAGTGTCATGGTTTCAGCCGCTGTGTTTGATGTCTTCATCTTTTTTGGTGGCCTATGCTTACCAGGAACTCCAATATTAGTACATTTAGAAGCGTTGTGTCCAGCCATACTGCATCGGTAACAATGCATTGTGCGTCCATGCTTGGTGAATTTTTTTCCTTTTGTTGGTGACTCATGAATACCCTTTATCCTCTTCTCCGGCTTTCTTTTTCGACCCTTTTTCACAGCGGTTTCAGGCGCCTCAATTCTTGTTTCTTCACTGTTCTCCCAGAACTTCATCCCATTGACAGGTTCAATCGAATTAATGTACTGTGCCTGCCAAGTAGTGGTCAAATACCAATCCGAAACCAAGTCTTCTCTCTTGAATGTTTTTTTATTGTCAAAGACAACACGCAATGCATGACGGCATGGTATCCCTGTCAAATCCCATCTCCTACACATACATGTCTTCTCCTTCATATCAACTTTATAACTTTGTCCGTTCTCCTTAACTTCAAATATACCTGGACGTCCAGGGACTGAGCTGAGCTTTGACACCTCTAGTTCCTCTTCAGCGATTACATACCCAACTTTCAGACTGTGTTTTCTTTTGTGCTTTCTAGTTTTGTTCCTCGTCAGCTCAATCCGTACCATTGCTTGTCTCCTCATTGTCTCCAAGCACTGAATCAATGGCATTGCACGTGCTTTATTAATCGCATTGTTGTATGACTCTGAAAAGTTATTCAATGCATCTTCACAGCAGGAATTCGTCAAGAAGTATGCCCTACTACAATTCTTCGGATTCCTACTCATAAAGGCATTAAATACATCAATATCATAAGCCTTCATCTTCTTCAAACTTGCTTCATAATCAGGCACATTGAAACTCTCCACAACTTCCCAAAACAAGCCTTTCATCTCTGGTTTTTTCGGATAAACCTTCTTTAAATTCCCATAAATGTGTCTCGCACACATTCGATGTTCAATCTCTGGTAATTCTTGGTTCACAGCCTTAAGTAATCCCTAAAATGTACACAAAGTTACTTTTAAAAATTAATAAGAAATCTATACACCATTTTGAAGTTTTAACAAAGTTGCTCATTCTTACCTTCTGCCTGTCGGAGATGAGGGTGAAGCCATCACCATTTTCAAGATCCAAGTCACTTTTCAGATACTTAATGAACCAAATCCAACTGTCCGTATTCTCCACTTGAACAACTGCCCAAGCAAAAGGATATATTTGATTGTTTGCATCTCTACCAACAGCAGCTAAAAGTTGTCCTTTTTCATTGGACTTCAAAAAACAACCGTCGATTCCGAAGATTGGTCGACAATGCTCTTTCCATGTCTTCCGCAATCCAGCAAAGCACATGTAGAAACTATTAAACACTTCTTTACCATTATCACCAATGGTTGTCAAAAGCTCCACTGTAGAACCGGTGTTTGTCCTATTATAAAAAACATATTTAAAATTAAAAACTGACATTGAAATCCGGAAATTTAATCACAATAATGAAGGGATCTACACTTACTTTAGAAGCTCATCTCAGTAGTCTTTCATCCTCCTATATTGCTCATTGAATTCCTCTTCAATGAGTTGCAATGCCCTCTTCTTGGCCTTCCGGCATTGATCAAATGAAGGCGCCACATCATACTGGTCATGGATACGTTCTAGCATGACAATGGACTTCAATAGAGGATCCTTTCTCAGCTCATTGAGGTACATATCACAGATCACAGTTTCTGTCAATATTTTGCAACGCCTATCTTTGTGACATGTATGATCCTCTTGAAATGATTTAACCATCCATTGACAAACTGATTCCTCGTAAGAGCAGTAGATTCTCCATTCACAATTCTCAATACCACACCTAGCCTCAGATTTTTTAGCTGCCCATCTTGTAAATTGGATATTCCATCCTCCTTTTAAAGCATACTCCAACACAGCCTCTCTAAAGTCAGTGACACTTTCAAACACTTGCCTAATCTCCAGCTTTCCACTGCCTTTTATCCAACTATCATAATGAACTATCTCATTATCTGCATCTTCACAATGTGATGTAGGAGGGGTTCGCCGATAGTTATCATTCTCTTCCTCATCAACAAATGAGGTCACTATTTCCTCCACACGAGCTTGGTCATCACACCAGCTTCTACCTTTATCTTTTTCCTTTCCTTTTACACGTCTGTCATCTCTTCTCTCCTCTCCTCTTTCCTCTTGTGGTTCCTCACTATGATCTCTTCCGTCAACTCTAAAATTTCCATCTCCTCCCTCTTCATTGTCAGTTCTTGCGACATCTTCTTCATCAAACTCCATATATATTTCGACTGTTTTGCACCATCTAGCTGCCTCACACATCTTTGAGAAGTTACCAAGACCATGAAACAAAATCTTAAGCTCACCCATGTTTTCATATGGCATCTTGTACCATAATCTCTGACGATACAAACTCATAGGCATTGATTGATACAATGAATTGGCCGGTGTAACAAGCTCAGTCACAGAACCACCATTATAATAAGATGTTCCATCATCAAATTTGTCGAACTTGCCACCATAATTTATGAGAAAACGGGTATCTGAGTCACTGAAAAAAAATCGAGATGCAATAATATGAGACGAATAGTATATTGTAATAGATTAAAAAATTTGAAAACAGATATCAATCAATTATAAACTATCAATTAAACAATTATAAACCACAGATTAAACTACTATAATCGCTTTCAAAACCCTAATTTTTTTTATTACCTCATTGTTTGAGATGTCCCAGAAATCGATTAAACTCTGTACTTTCTTCTATTGATGACACAGAAAACCAAATACATTCACAAACACCTTTATTTGTAACCTAATTGCACTCACACGGAAACTTGCTTTCACGATGAGAAAGAAGAAGACGACGGAGGCTACAGTATTCTCGTTTCCTTTTGGCTTTTTTTATTCTTTATTTAATTAATAAGAATATGTGAAGCGACTTCGTTTTAATAATACACATCGTCCGTTAAAGTTGACCGACGAAAAGTTGGTCAAAGTTGTTTTTGGCCGAAAACAAAAAATATAGGTATGTATAGTCTTGTTTTATTAAGTTCAGGTACTAATTGACACAGAAAAATTGTACAGTGCTTTATTAGCACTTTTAGAAATAGTTAGGGTACTAATTAGCCGATTTCCCCTCGCAGGAACTTCCAGGAAACTTGACTAGAAGCTCACCGGAAACTTGGCA
>OVBB01002381.1:508-11563 GCA_900406415.1 Isatis lusitanica | reverse complement strand
ATCAGGTGTGGGAGGACGATTGCTTTTATAGGCGGGGTAAAGAGTATGACGAAAGTTCATGCCTGTAAAATTAGGAGCATAGAATAAAGATAGGTTTGATACTGATGAGATTACACAGAACTCATCCTGCACACTCTGCATAAAGGAAATGGAGAACCATTTCGAGACTAAGAGTAAAGAAAAAGCCAAAAATTGTACAACTATGAGAAGACAAGCGTTCTCATCACTTAAAAGGCAAGAGAGTAGTGCATATATATCTATGTCGGCATGTACAAAACGGCAACAACAGAAGACAGTAGCAGACTGAGCATTGAAGCTAAATACAGCCCATTGACAACATAGATGAGCCCCACCCCCATCGGGAACATGTATATTTTTAGAAATCAATACATTGTCATACTGGACCCTCTATTCTCTACTACACCAAAGTTAATGACTGTCAAAAGCTGCAAGCAAACATCCAAAAGGAGGAAAAGAGGTAGCATATCACTTCAAATGTCACCCTTAGCAAGTAAGCCATAATATTTGGAATAACTTAATCATCTCAAACTGCAAGAAAAGATCTATGAAAGCAATGCAGCGAAGGCTTGTGTATTAATTTGAGATGCCCAGTGATGATATTACATTCATAACCATGGGGTCAGTATACTAAATTAACTCTCCTGCAAAACTACCCCATTTCTTTTACTGTCAACTGATCCAACCAACATTATTAACTATAGATTGACTTAGGACATGAAGGTTACCTTTTGCAGAAAAATAACCATTTGATGAATTAGACGTACTGCCATAAGCAACTCCTGAAAAAAGACTCTATACTGTCAAAAAGGAGTAACTAGAGAAGTTTAGGTCCGCAAACCACTTATTCTTCTTGCCTCACATAACCCTGCTTACTAGATGATATATTTTGTCAGATTACCACTATCATGTATGGCTAGAAAACCGTCTCTTGATAGCTTAGTAGAATATTCCATCACTAGTACAGTAATGATTATCAACATTAGGTAATCAATTTTTGGCCTAAAAAAATATCACTATCTAGGTGGAGACCTGCTTTCTCTTAGGCATATCGAATAAAGACTTTTACTGGGACCAGACGAAAGAAGTTGAAAATGTCAACACTCAACAAAAATTCAATAAAGCTCAGAGGCCAGTTTAGTAGACAACACTCAAGCTAAAAACAATCGTTATACAAGAGAACAAATAGTAAATATCACATCTAAAAATGACTGTGGAGCAATTAGCATCAACAGGCAAGCATTCACATAGTCGAGAAAGAAAAATCAGGAAATTCAGAGGCCATAAGTATCGAAGTAGAACTAGATTAAGGGCTTATCAATGAATTAGTCCATAACATCTGACACGCAAACTCAAAGTAGTTAAATATAGACGCAAAAAGTCCCCAATAAACCTGAATTCCTCCTACAACACCACAGAAAATAGCTAGACGTCCATGAACTTAACAAATTGTGGCAGACCCAGTGTATGTTTACATTAGGACTCACCATCATGGTCGAACACCACCTGCATGGATACAGTAAATTAAGTGAGCAGGATATATCCAAGAGCAGTAAGGAAATGTGAAAAACAAAAGAAATACAAGAACTTCATCTGAAAAATCACAGAGATAAAGAAATGAGAGACAAAATGGAACATACCGCCACATGGGATGGGAGAAATTTCAAAACATCAATGATCTGCAAGTGAGAACAGAATGCAGAAAAGGTAAGAAGTCGAATCCTAAAGTTAGAGCAGTAAACAAGAAAGAGATACTTAAGCACTTAAGTCGAGATATACAATTCACAGCATCCATGATAACTTGAACACCCATCCTAAATGCTACAAAGAAGCTATTTTCAATAAATGAGACTTTAAGTCGAATACAAATAAACATCTGTAGCACAGGGTGAAAGATCTCACTTACAAGAGAAAGAGCTGAAAATATTGTTAAAACCCAGTCCGCGTTTCCATCAGCGTGAGTAAGATGACCATGATTCAACCTTGCTGCATTTTTCCCAATCAAAAATGTCAGTAAGTGTGAGACCCGACGAAAAAAAAAAGACATTTTACCTATGTAAACACATGAGAGTAGCATACCTAGAAGCTTATAGTAAGCCCTGTAAATAATGGATGTCCCATCAATAAGCATCACTCTGCCATTTGAAGAATCAGCGATAATTGTCGCTCTGTCTTCTGATTTTAAGGGAAATTTTATCGACTCCGGCGCAACACCTTCACTTTTAGAGAGTTCAGAAACCGCTGCGTCCAAATTACATGCGGAGCTGCAAGAGTACTGAAACTCCACATACGTGGTATCAACATTAGAATATAACTCAAAGATCAATTTTAGAGTTTACAGAAGTCCGTTTTGGTATTGAGTTAAGCAGGATTATACATATATAAGGAAGCATCACCTTCGTGGTGCGTGAAGGAGAGGGAGAGATGAGAGAGTAGTTCCTCCTGTTGCATAAATTTCCGATTCTGCTAGGGAAACAGAGATTTCTCCACAGCAAACGGGAGTGATGAGACAGATGCGACGCCATGAGCTCACCTGAAAAGATTGTCGAGAGGAAGCGTTAAGCCTCAGCGGAAACACATTCACAAATCAACGAAAGTAAACCGAACCAAAACCAAAATTCGAAGACGTAGACGAAGAAGCGAAGAAAGAACTGAGAAGGAACCTTCCAAAAATGGGGTGAGGGTTTTAACAAGGAAGAAGGAGAAGGATTTTACCGCTTTATGCGTCTCCGTGTCTTCCTCCACTCTGAAAATTTTCTTCTTGCTACCAAAAGAAAAAAATGGCTGTTTGTGTTTGGAAGACTCCGATATCGTAGTTATATGGGCCTATAATGAGCCCATTTATATATGGGCCTTAAGAGCCCATTGATAGGCCTTGAGTGGTTGCTGTCTTCTATTACAACAACAAAAAGCAGTGAAACGAGAGAAACCCTAGAGACGGATCAAAGATGACGCAGAAGAGCAATCAGTTCAAGGGACAACAGAAGAAGAAGACTGTTGCTCTAAATCGCCATGGAAAGTCAGTTCAAACTCGTAAAGGTATTCACTTTTTCTCTGGGTATACACATGAATCCTTCAAGGTTTCTGTTTCTCAGATTTTTATAGCATCTTCTTGTTTGTTCTTCTTCCAGGGAAGAGATATATGAAACCATCAAAGACTACGAAAGAGTTAGACACCGACCGGGTATTTTTCTCTTTTCCTTCCCTCTCCATTAATCTGAGTCGATTTGATTAAAATTTTACCATTTTAATAAGCAAAACTGTGTGTTTTGATTTTGATAATTGGAACAGGAGCTTACGAAATTCATAAACCATTGCAATGAAGTGAAAGCAGCCAATGCGGCTTGCAAAGAAGGTGGTCAACTAAATATCCTTAAAGCCGAATCCAAAGCTGAGCCATCCAAGAAATCCGCCAAATAGACGAGTCTGTTTTTTATTTATTAACGATAGTGTTTCAACTTGTGTGTTTCTTACAACAATCCATCGGCTTTAAGCCATTCATTTATAATGCTATTGTTGTTCCCAGTTTTGTCACAAATACACAAAAGCGTAAAAGCCTTGCAACAGAGTAACAAAGGGTATATGTAAAAGCACACTATGTGTGATTGAATTTCCATACGCTTATAAATTTACCACTGTGAGCTGTTACTACTTTCTT
Source organism: Isatis lusitanica (assembly GCA_900406415.1). Lineage (NCBI taxonomy): Eukaryota > Viridiplantae > Streptophyta > Magnoliopsida > Brassicales > Brassicaceae > Isatis > Isatis lusitanica. The sequence goes on along the minus strand of OVBB01002381.1, from coordinate 7,887 downwards.
CATTCCCATTGCTAAGCAACTGATCTGAGGCCGAGTTTTCCTCTCGATTTTATCAATTTCAAGGTCTTGAGATACTCTTTTTCCTCTCCTTTTCTCAACCACGACTTGATTGTCTCTTCTCAGAGTTGTTGAGACTTTGTCGTCCATTATACAGCTAGACAGAACTCTACCACTCTTCTGATCTATCACTCGAAGCACACCGTCTATTCCACCAGCAACCATAACCGATGTATCATTCCGTAACTGCTGTATCGAGTATACGACATTAGGACTCACTCGTTTTTCCCACAGCTGTCTCATTTTCCTGTGATAAAACTTGGTTACAACACCTCTCAACATAGTGTTTTTTTTTTGTAGAACCCAATTTAAAAACTTGCATCCTTGAAACAAACCCAGCCGTTTCCTATTATCATACCTGAGGTCCCAGCATGAAACATATCCAGCGGTTGTTCCAGAGAAGGCGAGATTGGAGCGTTGGTTAAAACAGATGGTTTGTATACCTGTGAAGAATAAGAAGGGATTGCTTTAGGCATTCTCACACGAGATGCAATCTGAAATAGAGTTTCAGTTTACCTCCCGCAGTTATCGTGGATTTAAGCGTAGCCACTGGTTGATCCAACAAAGGGTCAGACACTGTTACTCTCCCAAGTGAAGACCCGCTAAGAAATATTTGATTCTCGCTCAAAGACAAGCACGTTATTGGCCCACCTTGCGTCCTGCCATTAGAGATAGTTTACGTCATTAACCTACTTGATAGGAAATTTGTGATTTTGAGTCTCATAACGATAACCAATATTTTACAGTTTCACCTTTAGGGGTTCCACAACACAATAGACACAGAATGCGTATCATACCTAATGATCTGTGAACATGTCTTACTGTACATATCAAATACCCGAGCTGTTCCATCATCGCATCCAACTACAGCTTCTGGGTCAATGTAACTGGTTGATAAAAGAAACAAAAAATTTCAATAGCATGGATAGAGAAGCCAATCCTACAGGCAACTAGGTAGCCAAGCTGAAGTAACATAGAGAGCTCAGGTTACAAGAAACAAGAAGGTTCTCAACAACTCAGTATTTCAAGAGTATCTTTTGGACATACCGCATACAAAGTCCCTTAGGAATCGTGCCTGCACGAGACGGAAAGATGCTTCTTTGTCCATTTCTCCTCCATATGCTAATGCGGGTACCAACCAAGCCAACAATCTCAACAAGAAAATTCAAAGTTAGGGATTATGCTATTGCTCGATACACTGTAATTTGTTTGTTTTATTTCCAGTTTATATAGTCAATTCATTATGTGCCAAAAGGAAAATAGAACACTAGTACATCCAGTTACGAAAGTGACTGGTTCTAGTGAGACGAACCTCAACATGAAAACAGATAATACTGCTACACAGTACACTGGTGCTTCAAGAAATTCAAATCAGCGACTCGGCTAAGGTTTATGTAGCACCATTGATCATAAACTCCTTATTTAGCTCATTGCCAGTTCAACTAATGATTCATTTGCTCAGACATCCATGCTAAGAAAATTTTACATATGAGTGTACTTGATGTTTACCTTACTCTCGTCAAAATCGAAGTCAATCAAGGACGCAGCATCAGGGAGGGAGTATTCTTCCATGCATTTGTAACTGTTTAATGACCAGAGTCGCATAACCTGATAAAGTAGTCACAGTACCTTAGCCAATGTTAGCTATATAACACGATAAAAAACATACAGAGGACAAATAATACAAAATTTTAATTGCATACGAAACTGAGAAACACTGACAGACATGACCATTAGAAACACTTACCTTGTCACCTACACCAGTAAGAAGCAAACCCTTCTTCATTCGACACTGAGAAACACTGACAGACATGACCATTAGAAAATATCGCAAAAGTGGGATCTCTTACAAGAACCATTTGGGAACATTGCCTCACCGGTGTGAATGAGCTTCCCATCGCTCAATATCGATTCGACCCCTTAGTAACGCCATCTTGTGATGCTTCATTGCAAAATCCTCCACGTCTATCTCAGCTGGTTGCTCCAGTGACGTGGAACCGAGCTGGTGCATCTTCCGGCATGAAGCTTGTAGCAGCTTCAGCCTCTTGATGACAGCATTCCTCAAATAGAGAAAATTTCCCAATTAGGTTTCTTTGCAGGAAATTCGAAGTTCAATACATGAATTTGATGAGGGGAAAAAAAAGCTTAGGGATTGGATTTAGGAGTTACCAGGAATTACAGACGACGGTACAGTGGACGAGGTCGAATAAATTGAGAAAAGAGAAGATGATGCATAGTATGTCGGCGTCTAGAGACTCGATCGACGTTGGTACTCTTCGTCGCATCTTTCTCGCCGACGACTCGCCGACCGTCTCTGTAATCCCCATCTCTCTTTGGTTGTTGCGAGGGGAGAGAGAGACCTTTCTGTATGAGCCAGAGGCTTCAAGTTTCTCTCACTAGTCAAAATGTTGGGATTCTTTCCATTTGCACCGTCACCACGCGTGTAACGCCGGGTCTGTGGTTCGGTTTAACATTAGATCACTAATAAAAATGCGAGCGTTAAAGACCGCAGAACCGGTTCGATTTCAGATAAATCGATTTGAGTTTTGAAAATATAATAACCGTTACCAAAGCGCGTGTTATCAAATTCGGTGATCCATAAAAAAGATATCTTTCAACTCTTATTTTTAGTTTTCCACAAAATACGATTTGTATTTTCTCCCAACTTTTCTCTCTTCATTTTTTTTTTGGGAAGAATTCTCTCGATCGACTCTTGCAAAACTGGAAAATCCATTTACATTCTTAGATAGTAAGTGTTTCTTCCTCTGAAAATCATGAATTTGTTTAAGGATTTCTAAGTTTCGTGGTACTCTTTGATCTCGATTTTGTTTCCAAGTTCTCTAATCTTTCGATTCTTCTTTTTTTTTTTTTGGTTTTCGCTTCCGATTGGTTATCTTAATTAGGGTTTTTAAGTTTCGTGTATAATCGTTCTTTATGTTGTACTTTTCGCGATTTTGATTTCGTGATTGTTTGATTTTAATTTCTTTTTGCAGTGATCTTCGTTAGGGTTTCTTCCTCCGCGTGAAACCATCCTCGAGGTATATTCTTTTGTTTATGACTTGGGTTCTCCATTTCATTGGTGTTGTTGAAAATTTAATCGCACCTGCTAATCTTTCCATGATTAGTGTGATTTGAGAGGTGATTTTGGATGTTTTAGATCCACATTATATATAATTGTTTCAAGATTCTGAACCTTTGTTGGATGATATCCAACCTCATGACGCATTTATACTTTGTTCTTAATATTGAATCTTACAAATCATTCTCTTGTATAAATGTCACACAAGTCCTGTGGTTAGTGTCTGACACATGGTTTTGATTTGAACAGATGATAATATCGCTTGTAGCTAATCATGGATGCATTTTTTGGAGGAGGAAACTCACCAGCCTTTATAGTTACTTCCTTACCTACTATGTGTGAAACCATCATCGAGGTAAATTCTATGTCTATGATATTAATCGCTTTGTTTTTCGATTTTATGTCTTCAGAGGATGGAATGAGACGAGGATAAAGTCAAACATATTTGATCAATTCACGTTGATGATAATGTCTTAAGATTTTGAAACCCAAAAAAAAAAAAAAACATAGACAAACACTAATCTAATAGTGTTCTGTCAGATTTTTATTTGGGTACATTGTCCGGTTGCCTCAATCTATAAGGAATCTATTGGTTGGTATAATGCATGTCTAAACAAGGATGGAAAAATGGGAGATGGAATCTATTGGTTGGTAGTGCATGGCTTAAAAGTCTTTTGACAAAGACTGTATGGGATCTGTTTTCAAATATTTGGAATGAGGGATTAAGAAAGTTTTTAGACAAAGACTATAAATTGAAAACAGATCTCAGATTTTATTACCCACGGCTTAAAAGTCTCTAGACAGACTATATGGAGTCGGTCTTAGAGTTACAGGATGCAAAAACTCTACCCAAGGCTTAAAAGTCTTTAGACAGACTATTGGGATGGAAGAAAAAAATGACCGACGGGTTTAGAAAAAGTCATTAGATGATAAGGAAACGACTAATGGACTTGTTGGATGGAAAGAAAAGACGACCAACGGCTTATAGATGTCTTAAGACAAAGACTCTGAACCGAGAACTATGTCTCTGCTATGGCCACAAGATGGAAAAGTAAAATGACCAACGGCTTATAAAAAGTCATTAGATGGTAAAAACGACTAATGGACTTGTTGGATTGGGAGAAAATAACCACCGGCTTAAAGATGTCTGTAAGACAAAGTACTGAACGGACATTGGCTGAGACAAGTCATCAATGGCTGAAACAAATATCTTAAAAGTCTCTACACAAAGACTATGGGGTTAGTATATTTGACTTGAACGATGGAAAAAAAAATCACTAGACAAAGCTGCTATGGGTCGGTTTTAAGACATGTTGTATGGAAAAAACGACCAGCTAGTTACAAAAAGGTCCTTAGATGGAAAAAAATGACTAACGGCTGAAGCAATACGTGTTGGGTGGTGAAAAATGGTTCAAACGGCTTAAAGAAGTCGGCTTTTAAAAGTCTCTAAGAAAAGACAATATGGGTCGGATTTTAGACATGTCGGATGGTAAAAACGACCAGTACACAAGGAAAAAAGTCAATCAGATGGAAAAAACGACTGATGGTTGAAATAAGACTTTGTTGGATGGAAGAAAACGGCATAAAGAAGTATTAAGATAAAGAGTTAAAGACTGAACTTCTTACAAAATAACCATCAAGTCACTACACAAAGACTATGGGGTTAGTATATTTGACTTGAACGATGGAAAAAAGTCACTAGACGAAGCTGCTATGGGTCGGTTTTTAGATCTGCTGGATGGAAAAAACGACCAGCTACTTAGAAAAAGTCCATAGATGGAATAAATGACTAACGGCTGAAGCAATACTTGTTGGATGGTGAAAAATGATACAAACGGCTTACAGAAGTTGGCTTTCATAATTCTCTAAGCGAAGAAAATATAGTTCGGATTTTAGACATAATGGATGGTAAAAACGACCAGCGGACAAGGGAAAAAATCAATCAGATGGAAAAAACGACATAAAGAAGTATTAAGATAAAGACGACTATGAACTTCTTACAAAATAACTAGTTCTGCTCGATAACCACAAGGGAACACAAAGACTGGAAAACTCTACCCAAGGTTTACAAAAGTCTTTAGACACCTACCTATATATGAGAATGGAAAAATTAATTACCAACGACTTAGAAAGAGTCCTTAGATGGAAAAGAAACGACTTATGGCTTAAAAAAGACTTGTTGGATGGATAAAAACGACCAACAGCTTTGATATGTTTGAAGACAAAAGACTTTGCACCAGAAGGGTTTAAAGAAGACAAGACTATGAGCCTTGAACTATTTATGTTCACCAAAAGGCTAGTATATAATGTGGGTAATGGCTGAGACAAGTCATCAATGGCTGAAAAACGTCTTATTAGTCTCTACACAAAGATTATTGGTAATTTGACTTGCTGGATAGATAAACAATGGGTTGGTTTACGATTTGTTAGATGGAAGAAAAACCGACCAACAGCTGAAAAAAGCTTAAAACAAAGTCTGAAACGAAAAACCAGATTCCATATGTTATGACCAACTAGTTACAAAAGTCTCTACACCAAGACGATATAGAGTTGCTTACAAAAAGGTCCTTATGGAATAAAGAGGCTCAAAGTCTTACAAAAGTCTTATGCCAAAGACAAAAGAGGTTGGCTGTTAGATATGTTGGATGGCAAAATGACCAGCGGTTCAGACAAAAGCCCTTAGATGAGAAAAAACGGCTAATGGTTAAAAGAAGACTTAATTATTGGATGGAAAAGAAAAACGACCAACAGTTTAATGAAGTCTATGACAAAAAAGACATTTCTGTTTGGGGCGTAGAAAAGTATTTCTGCTCTATACCGACAAAGACTATGAGTTGGATGGATTGATAGAACGACCAATACTTCAGACAAAGACAATGGACGAATGACAGATTATCTGAAATCAGTCTTAACATAGAGACTGAATCGAAAACAGGTTCTTTTATTGCCGTTCATGGCTTTGGAAAAAGACAAAGACTATGGGTTGGTATTGGACTTGCTGGGTAGAGAAACAATCCACGGCTTAGGACGAACGACCAACGGGTTAAGACAAAGACTATGAGTTAGTTTGTAATATGGTGGATGGAAAAAATGATCAATTCTCTGAAATCAGTCTTAAGACAGAGCTGATACAAAAACAACTCATGGCTTTGGAAAGTCCCACAGCTTAAAAGAGCCTTTTGACAAAGACTACTTAACGGCTTAGATAAGGCTTGTTGGATGGGATAAAAACGACCAACGGCTTATGTTTTTAGACAAAGACTCTGAACTGAGAACTATGTCTTTGCGATAACCACAAGGCTTAAAAGTATAGATAATTAAAGGTAAAGAAAGTATAAAGGAATATACTATGAATTGATTATAGATTCCTTACTTTTGTGCCCACGGCTAAGTCTCTAGACAAAGGCAATATAGGTTAGTTTTTAGACATGTTGGATGGAAAAAATGACCAGCGACTAAGAAAAAAAGTCATTGGAAAAAACAAACGACCAACAGCTTTAAAAAGTCTTAGACAAAGACTACGAACCACAAGTCATTTAAACGACTTGTTGTATGTATAAAAGACCAATGGCTTAGAAAATATGAGAAAGACTATGAGTCGGTCTTGGTAAAACGACCAACAGCTTGAGATAGTCTCGAAAAGAATATAGACGGAAAAATAACACACAGCTCAAAAAAGTCTCATGACTTAGATTATGGATGAAAACTTTACTCTGCCACAAGGCTTTAAATAAAAGTCTTTACACAAAGATTATGGATTGGGATCCTATTCTTACAAGGAAAATGAGATCAACATAGATTACAGAAGTCACTAGAGAAAGACTTTGAATCGAGAACAGGTTTTGGACTTTCACCAGGTCTTATAGCTCGTTAGACAAAAGCTATATTTTGATTCGCTGGATGGAATTTACGACCAACAGCTTTAAATACTATGAATGAAAAACCGACTCATTACACTACCCCAAAGCACCTACGTGAAGTAAAGAGTCTAAAGACTAAGTAATTCTGATTTTTTTTCAGGTATGTGCTTCAGAAAGTGTTCAAATTGTGAAGATCTTGGTTATAGGTATGTGCCTTTCAAATTTGATTATATTAGTTTATGAAATTCACAAGTTTGACAAACATATATGAAATAAAGACTAATTCTGATTCCCACAGGACATGTGCTTGAAGAAGCATCCAAGATCTTAGTAGATTTGATTATCAATGAACAACATTCTTCTGTAACAGCTTAAACTAACTT
>OVBB01002379.1:0-11568 GCA_900406415.1 Isatis lusitanica | reverse complement strand
TTATATCTTGCCAACAATTCTAATCCTTACCATTAACATAACTACACCATATTTTGATGATGTCGTGTAGAAAATGAAGTTGATGAAGAGATGGAAGAGATAGGCAAGAAAATGATCGAACATTGTGGAGGACTACCATTGGCTGTCAAAGTATTAGGAGGGTTGTTAGCTCCACAATACACATTGAGTGACTGGAAAAAGGTTAACGAGAATATTGGATCTCGCATCAGTTCAGTTTACAATATATTGTATCTGAGCTATGAAGAGCTGCCTATTTATTTGAAGTACTGCTTTCTCTACTTGGCCCATTTTCCAGAAGATTATGAAATTGATGTGGAGAGATTATCATATTACTGGGCCGCGGAAGGAATACCAAGACCGATGTTTTACGACGGAGCAGGCATTCGAGATGTCGGAGATGGATACATAGAAGAATTGGTGAAGAGAAACATGGTCATTTCTAAAAGAGATGGTATTACTTCAAGATTTAAAACATGTCAATTGCATGACATGATGAGAGAAGTTTGTCTGCTTAAAGCTAAAGAAGAGAATTTCGTACAAATTGTTGATGCAAGTACTCGCCAACTGCAAGCTCCCACCTCAAGTGCATGTTCTCAATCCCGCAGACTCGTCATACCATCGCCTAATCATACAGTTAGCATAGAGAATCCAAAACTTAGATCTTTTTTGCGTTTGAGGCATTCAAAGTTGATGACATCAGATTTATGCTTTAAAAGACTACAGTTGATGAGGGTTTTAGATCTCTCTTTTGTAAAGTTTGAAGGAGAGAAGTTACCCTCTAGCATTGGGAAGCTCATCCACTTGAGATATCTGTGTTTATATATGGCCAAGATAACTCATCTACCTTCTTCTATACAGAATCTGAAGCTGCTGCTGTATTTAAATTTATGTGTACTTGGTGAAGTCTACATGCCCAATTTCTTGAAAGAGATGCGAGAATTGAGATACTTGTATTTGCCGGAGAGATTACATGATAAGGTAAAGTTGGAAATGTTTAATCTAGTTAACCTGGAGACTTTGGAGAATTTTTCAACAGAGCATGGGAGTGTGGGGGATCTCCAAGATATGGCACACCTAGAAACTCTCTCAATCTTATCCAGTGGCAGATGTAGTGTGGAAAGGCTATCTTCATCTCTAAGTCAATTGAAACGCCTGGAAAATCTTGCTATAACCAAGAGAGGTGAAACAAGAACAAGAGAATTTGTATTGGATTGCGTTCATCTCAGACAGCTGGCGTTGACAATATATATGCCAAGGTTACCTGATGAGCAAAACTTGCCTTCTCGCCTTTCAACTCTATCTCTACATAATTGTCTTTTGGAGGAGGATCCAATGCCGATTCTAGAGAAGCTGCTTCACTTGAAAGAGGTTAAGTTATCATANAGGTTACCTGATGAGCAAAACTTGCCTTCTCGCCTTTCAACTCTATCTCTACGTAATTGTTATTTGGAGGAGGATCCAATGCCGATTCTAGAGAAGCTGCTTCACTTGAAAGAGGTTAAGTTATCATGTCGGTCTTTCTGTGGGAGGAGAATGGTTTGCTCGATGGGTGGGTTTCCTCGGTTGCAGAATCTAGTATTATGGGAACTAAAGGAATTGGAAGAGTGGATAGTAGAATTAGGCTCCATGCCTCTTCTTCGCAAACTCCAGGTTGGGCATTGTGAAAAGTTGGAAGAGTGGATAGTAGAAGAAGACTCCATGCCTCTTCTTCATTTTTTAAATATTACTCACTGTGATAAATTAACGGAGTTTCCTGATGGGCTGCAATTCATCACTTCTTTAAAGAAGTTTATTCTTCACTTAAGGGGACAGGAATGGAAGAATAGATTGTCAGAACGATTCTTGCCTTCTCGCTTTACAGCTTTATCTCTGCATGGTTGCCGTTTGGAGGAGGATCCAATGCCGATTTTAGAGAAACTGCTTCACTTGAAAGAAGTTAAGTTATCATATCGGTCTTTCTGTGGGAGGAGAATGGTTTGCTCGAGGGGTGGGTTTCCTCAGTTACAGAAGCTGCAATTTGATGGATTAGAGGAGTTGGAAGAGTGGATAGTTGAAGAAGGCTCCATGCCTCTTCTTCACACTCTCCAAATTGGTAATTGCAAGAAATTGAAGGAGTTTCCTGATGGACTGCAATTCATTGCTTCTTTAAAGGATTTTACTGTTGGATTAAGGGGAGAGGAATGGAAGAATATATTGTCGGGAGGAGATTTGCCTTCTCGCCTTACAAATCTATCTCTATTTGAGTGTCGCTTGGAGGAGGATCCAATGCTGATTCTAGAGAAGCTGCTTCACTTGAAAGAAGTTATGTTATTGATGCATTCTTTCTGTGGGAGGAGAATGGTTTGCTCTACGGATGGGTTTCCTCAATTGCAGAACCTAGAATTATGGAGACTAGAGGAGTTGGAAGAGTGGATAGTAGAAGAAAGCTCCATGCCTCTTCTTCATAGTTTGAGTATTAGTGGTTCTTATAAGTTAAAAGAGCTTCCTGATGGGCTACAATTCATCACTTCCTTGAAGTTTCTGACTTTAGATGATATGGGAAAGCAGTGGAAGAAGAGATTGTCTCAAGGAGGAGAAGATTATTACAAAGTCCAACATATCCCTTATATTGTATGCGATGGTATACAATTACAGACTACCAGGTAAAACATGATTTCATTGGAATAAGTTTAATGCTATAGGTTACAGATTTCCCCTGGGAAGTTGAAGTTATGGGCGATTTGATTCATGTGTAATGCTTGTGAACATGATCCTAAAGCTATTGTTGGTTTTTCAATCTCATCAGAAAGTGAAACATACTGATACTGCGGTGAAACTGTTCAACGAAATGTCTAAGCATGTGAAACATACTGATACGAAGTTTCTTTTACAAGAATTTTGAGCATGTGAAAAAGGGTACATTTTCAACAATATTTTCAAACTTTAACACTTGCCAGCTTTTGCTTGATATCGAAACTAACTTTAGGTATATCTATATCTGTATCTTTCTTACTCTTCTTTTTCTTTTTGCTTTCTTCATAATAAATCAGACGTGACCAATATTCACATCCATGTAATGTATACCTATAACGAGAGTATGCTCCTTCTGGATCGGCATTTCAGGTCGTAAGAAGATGATGAAGTGTTTCTTGTTCTTTATGAAGATGCTCTTTCGAAACCACCTGATCCTATCTGCATATGCAACCACTCTGGTGATGCTCCTCTACTGTATTCCCTTCTAGACTGCGATCCGAACTGCATCTCCTGATTCTCAAACGCTTGCTGACCAAACTGAGAGTTTTTACCAAAAATAACAGAGATTGGTCGCAAGAGAGATTGAGTAGGTGGGTCATGATAAGAATCACAACAGTTTCATTACCTCTTTCGGTGGAAATACCTCAATGCCAGGATTCATTCTTGAGTTGACTGCTTCGAGCTTCATCGATAAAAACTGAAAATTGCAAGCAAGTCTTATGAGACACACATGTACGTTGAGTAAACAAAACGATAGACACAAGAGAGGAAAGTACGTTTCACCTCAACTTGACCTTGCAAGGATTGTATATAGTTAATAATCTCATCTAAAACAAGTGCTTTTCCAATTACCTTGCAAAAGTTATAAAATCTCAATTCTGTTAATTCTTTGCAAATAGATGAGAAATGAAGAACAGAGTTTAATGATTATTAAAACCTTGTTACATCCTGGAACAAGATCTTGCAAGATTTTCATCCGCTCGCTTATCTTTTCTCTTCTCGCCTGACAAAACCAAAGAAACTTTTGTCTTAAAAACTCCAAATAAAGTTTTACTCATTCAGCCAAAGAAAGAGAGAGTTATAATGCTAATATCAATCCTTACTCTTTCAGCTAGACTGTGACTATCAGTAGCTTGACCTCTTCTTGCTCGAACATGAATATAATCTTTCATTGGTTCAATCTGCTGCTTCTTTTGATCCATGTTCGTCTCCGGCGACACTTCTTCACCTTTCCCATCACACACTTCATCTATCTTCCGTCTTTTGTTGTCACATTCGTTCTGATCAAAAAGCCAAAGACTTTTGAGTTTGCTAAGTGAAACTCAACAAACTGAAGAATTTGAGAAATATCACACTAACCAATCAATCTACTACAGAACTTAAAAGAATTGTAATAACAATTCAAACTGTACACATTAGAAACATACTGTCTGAAACTGTTTCAAACTTAGTCCAAAAAAATTCAAATTATTTCCATCAAACGAATCGAATACAGAAACCAGAGAAAAAAAATATTATTCCATACCGCGCCATTGCAGTTGCCGACCTTCGCCGACTCGGACTCGTCCTCCCGCCGCTTCCACGCGCCGGAGATACCTTCAATCACCGCCTGCGATAGCGCGTGGCTCACACGCGCATGATCGCCGGCGACTGTGGCGGTGGCGGTTAGATTCGAGTGGGGGACAGCGAAAGCCCTCGCCGAAGAATCTCCGTTCATCGGAAACTGCCAGATCTCCGACATGTTAAACGGTGCTCCTTCGTTCATCATCCCGCTCGGATCCATCAAATCACTTGAGAACACATACGCTAATTTTCAAACGGTAACGTCCACCGAGTTGACTCAGTTATCGGCGATCCCGAATCGGAGAGTATGCAAAGCTCCTTGGACTGTGGAGTTTGATTGTGTTACTGTGTTTCTTCTTCCTTCGCTATTTTTCGTTTATTATATATTTTTAAATTTTAAATTTTCTTAAATTAAAATACTAAAAATATGTTTATCTTCTCTTCTCTTTCCACCTCGGGAGCTACGGTGTTTTTAATTCATGGCGAGGTTTGCTCAGACAATCGTAGATTATTTATCTTCTGCGACGCGGGTGTATCTACGCTGCTCTTATGATCCACCGTTCGATCATCTGCGATTGAGTTTAACGGCGGGGAAGAAAACCACGTAAGCTAGGCTTTGATACGGAGACATAACACATTTTCGGGAAAATGGAAAAGGACTTGGGGAAGTGGGGTCCCACGTAGGTTCCCACCAATCCAATTTGGGTTTATCGTTATAATTGTTTATGGATTAGTGATGGGCAATGATGATCATGAGGTTGTGGATTTTAATGGTGTGGAAGTAGATGATGAAATAGGATTATCCTCGTGGACAAAAAAAAAATAAAAATAGGATGATCCTATGAAGCATTTTTTTTTTCAAATAGACTAATTAATCTTTTAAGTACTCTATCGGTTCTATTTATAAGATATTTTTATGCAAATAAAAATTCTTTTTAATGTTTTGTAATCAATTATATATGATAAATAACATATCAAAGTTTTATCGATCTCTGAACCATAAGATTTATTGTTATATTAAATTTTTCAAATTTTAGAAAAGTTTTTATGAACATTTACAAATTATAATATTAATTGAGTGGTTCTAACATATTTTATAGTTTTTAAAGTCTATCGAATGAAAGCGAAAACAATTAAATATATGATAAAATATATTTTTATTGGCTGGNTATATAATATATATATATATATATATATATATATATGTAAACTAAAAATTATATTATTTGTGTTCTTTCTTAATTTTTACCAATTCATCCAAAATATGTGATGAAATTTATCGAATGAGACTTTATCGTAATTGTAAGTTATGACTTGGATATTAAATTTTTCAAATTTTAGAAAAGTTTTTATGAACATTTACAAATTATAATATTAATTGAGTGGTTCTAACATATTTTATAGTTTTTAAAGTCTATCGAATGAAAGCGAAAACAATTAAATATATGATAAAATATATTTTTATTGGCTGGTTTTTAGTTATACAATATATATATATATATATATATGTAAACTAAAAATTATATTATTTGTGTTCTTTCTTACTTTTTACCAATTCATCCAAAATATGTGATGAAATTTATCGAATGAGACTTTATCGTAATTGTAAGTTATGACTTGGAGCATAGCTTGAAGATTTGGTGATGAGGTTGAGTTCCAGAAAGCAAAGTAAGATTTGAAGATTTGTACGACATGCTTTTGCACCAGCTCGTGATTACAAATATGATTCTTTATGAACCGGAATACGGCGACATTAATACGGTAAGAAGCAATTTAGACTTATTCATCAGTATGACAATTGAGTGTTGGTATTGTGTATCGTAATACCAATTAGTTATTGCAATTAGATGAAGTCTATGAAGGACCTACCTCAGAGATGTCACGAGATGGTGGAATATACTCTGTTTTGGTACTAGTAATTGTAAAGATTTCATGGAAACGGGTTGCTTTTGTGAAGCTGAACCATGGAAATAGAGCTGGTGCAGCCGGTTACATGTACATTTCTCTGACCAAGATGATCATAATGTCCAGTAATTGATCGAGCAAAATATTTTTCATCACCGCAAACCTGATACAGCTGACCACATAACTGAACCATCATACTTTCTCTGGAACTTTACGGGTGCGAAATATGGTGATAGTCAGAAAAATGTGTAACTTGGTTGTTTCTCGTTTATGGTTTTGTTTTAGGTGTTGGTTTGATTCAACTCTTCTTATGTTGCAGGAATAGGTAAAAAGAGGAAGAGTATCTGAAACCAGGGCTGAACTAAAACGAGAAATGTTTTGAACTCGATGTGTTGGAACCAGTTCTGGTGTAATGTTTAATTTGGACTGCTTTATACGAATTCAAAAATTGTGCATTTTTATTAAAGATCATAAAATGATAACAATATATAAAAAGTATGTTAAAGTTTCATAAGATAATCCAACTCCATAAACTGTTTATAAAAAAAAAGGTCTAAAAAAAATTATTATTGAAATATAAATTTTTCATTTTTTTCTCCATAATCAGTTATTAAACTCGGATATTCAAGTTTTCCAACTATAGCTGTAAAAGCCAACTCATTTAGGAGGTGTTATTAAATTTGTGTTTTAGTGTCTTTTGATATAATGAGATTATGAAATATTTTGTTGGATTTTGATGAACTTATTGATGATGTATTTTGAAATACAAAAAAAAACTCATGCATGTGATTACTTTTTAGGAGCGAGAATACATCAAACAAATATTTAATCCAATAACACTTGTTTTCAATGAATTTTCATGTACTTTTTTAAATAATAAAACATGATTCAATAACATTGGTTTTAGTTGTGCATTTAAAATACACTCAAATACATTTAAAATTCCAATTTAATAACACCTCATTAATCTCTTGTAGACCACAAATATTTTTTTATTAGTTTTCAACTTTGAAAAACTTCTTTGAACTGTAACGACTGATACCAGAATAGTCAACAATAAGCGATAAGCAATTACTGTGTTTTAATAACAATCCTCTACTTAAAAAAAAACAAGTTTTAATAGAGTTTCATTTGTATTGATTCTCAGAAAATGTTTAATTTCATAAACAAATCATCACCAACAATATCTGAATCCATATCATTTTAAAGAAGATTCTAAGTTCGAACATGATACCTTCAAAGTAGCATCACTTCCGACTGATAATTTTTAAAAATCAAAAAAAAACCTCAAAATTTATTCATATATTTAAAACTAACTAATACATATATATATAACTTATTTTCTATATAAAATAGATGTCTTATAAAATAAATATCGTAAATATTTGCTTCACCTACTTGCCATATAAGCCGGGTCTGGCTCCATGTCAAAGAATTATACATGATTTAGTTGGAAAAAAAAAAATGTACATGAAACCTCTCTCGTCATGCTTCACTTTGACGTTGCAAAACCATGGTTCAAATCTTCCTAGTAGTATGATATTACTAAGTTTGTATATAGTTTGTTTACATGACAAGTGTACCATCTTTTTACAAATATTAAAGATTAGTTGTATTTCGTTCCACAATTCTTTCATTTTATTAAAAAAAGGAGATTCATGAATATTTTTGGATTGTTGTTTAAAATTTAATGACTAAAGTTTAAAATATTAGAGATGTCTATTCGGAGTCTATGGCGCCTAGAAGACTTCCAAAAACCATATATTTGCATATCTTGAAACAAAATTAATTTGTTGCTTGATTAATATCTCAAAACAACAATGGCGTTCGAATCTGTTTCTTGTATAATATTTGTAATTTGCAGCTTTTATGGTTGAGAAAAAGGAATAGACGAATAGTAGTTTGTGCCAAACTCTTTGCTTGTGACCATCTCTTATGTTTAAGATTCGTTAGGTCTCACTTTCACCTATAAAGCTCAATGTTTCTCCTTCCTACTTCTATTCCGTAACGTAGTACCGCCCATGTCTCCGTCCTATGAGTACTCGACACGTGCAATGATTCCCGACAAGTACGTGAGTAAGTGAACATCACGCAATCATCGCCGTACCATGTTCCGCCTAACTAAACTCTTTTCAGACGAATAAAAGTGTGTCGGAACAACATTTGATCATATGAATACGAATATACCTCATCGTTGCTATTGCTACGAAATTTTAGCATCTTCTTTTTTCTAATTGTGTTTTCAATTTCTAACTACGAACTCTTCTGTTATTTCATTTTGTGGTTTGACAAATTCGTGAACTCGTATAAAGAAATTAGGCATGTGTATTAATATTATTATATTAGTGTAAGAAGTCCGTTACTTTGTGTTCCAAATTTAAACCATTTTTAGTATGAAGTATTATTTTTAAAATCGAAAATTCCAATAGGTAATTTTAATTTGTATCTAAAGTTTGGAATTTCTACAAATTAAAAAAAAAAAAAACAGACCTGTGAAAAATACATAACTTGTGGTTAAAATGAACCGTCTGCATCTCTAAATGGACGAAAACAATGACCTCACGTGATTAATGTCATTTGAGGCATCTTGGAATTATAGTGGCAATGATTCTCATTTTATATGTATATTTTTATAAAAACAATTTGTACATTTTTTTTAAAAATCATCAAACCTCAAATGACATATCCTTTAAAAATCAATTAAAGTAGTTTAGAATGCTTTGTCGGATCGTTTCATATTTGTTCTCTGTCATTTATTTTTGGATGAAATAATTTTTCAAATATTGAAATTTTAGAATATGGACTAGAATATAAAAACTTTAGTAATTGAAAGATATAAAGTATGGATTGAAAATAAAAATCAATTTAAATGGATACTAAATAGGTTACTTTGTGGTTAACAAATGAGGAAAAAAAATTAGTTAGTGATTTGTTAGGAAAAAGTTAACAGAACATGTAATTTGTTTTAACTTTAAGGATCTAACTAAAATATAAGGATCTCTTTAACTTCAATAGACATGAACTATGCAAAAACACAATGAAATTTTAATCTTGTATTTTTTTACTAAAACTCTTCTTATAAAGTATCTTATAACATTTTTGAAAAAAAAAAGAATCTTATAACTTTTATGTTTCTAACGTATTATTTTCTTTCTCATCTTTTTTTCCGTCCCATTTTTCTTGAAATTTAAAATTTAATTTGTAGTTTGTATCTTCAATTTTTAATGGAGGAAAGTTATTGGCAATTTGGCATAGTGTTAAGAGCTAAGAAAGCTTCTATAGAAACGAATTTAATCTGGCTGCTAATTGTAGATAGATTTTGAAGTCATTGTCCACCAAACGAACAAAGCCCAAAAATGACAAATCAAAATTTTTTGTTACAAAATGTGTTTGTCACTCCATCGTTTATGATGAGGGGACGTTTGGTACCTTTTTAAAATTGGAAATATCAAATCCTTTTAAGGTAGAGAACGATGGTACACTACAACAGATCAACATCAATTTCTATCAAAGTAATGATCTACTTTACAACAATATTTCATCAACTTATTGCTGAAACAATTTATTTCATAATTGTATCGACTATGCATATCATAGCGTTTTCCAATTTGTACGTTTATATTTCTTATGAAATTAATAGAGAAGCATATACATATGGATACATACTGGGCTTGAAATAATCCATATAGCTCATGCAAATATACTGCAGCTTCCATTTGACACTAAACAAATTTCGAGTGAACCTAAAAATCGAACTACTGAAATTCAGACCGCAAGCTCGCAGAAACCAAAATCGTTGAACAAGAGTTTGCAGTTGCCTAGTTGAGGTCTGTGTTCAATAATTTTGATCCTAGCTCATAAGTCTCTGATTTTCCTTTCCCAAAAGACAACATACTGTATATTGGAAAAAGCTCATCATGAAAAAATAAAATATTATCAAGAATAATTAAGCACGAAGCAAAGTCAAAATACGGTTTAGGATTCAGCCCAGTGAATAAACAGAATTCTACCTTGGTTAAACCAGTTCTCAACACTGATGTAAGCCGACGAATAATATAAAAAAAAGTTAATGTATTTTGATTCAGAGTGGCTGAATCTACCATAATAAATTCAGAATGGATTAAATAAGAGACACTAAACATGTTTTCACTCTAAACATGTCTTCACACACACACACTTGCTATGTTTCTCAACTCATTTTTTCTAAAATTGTATCTCAGTTCCTGTAAAAAATCTCTAAATTCATAAACATTATAGCTAGTATATTTTTCTTGTTTTCCCATTCTTAAAAATACATTTATTATAAGAACGATATATTAATTTTATAGATATTCTTCTGATGTGATATATATATGTTTTGGTGTGGTAGATTTACTAATCAACGGTAGTAGATTTATTTTACACGATAGATTAATTGGTTGACTGGTAGCTTTATCGCTATAGATTAGTACATTTATTTTTGTGTGAGGTAGATTAATTAAGTTGTGGATATGTAATGATGGTGATAGACTTTCAATGTTAGTATATGTCTATGGTCCAAAAGGGGTTCTCCTTGAAAAGACTTCCCACCTTTCTCTACCAGAAAAACATGGTATGCATATTTTTAGTAATGATAGATGTATAATAAAGTGGTAAAATTATTTATTTCAGAGATGGAGTTTACTTAAATAAGGTATAGTTGGTAAATTTATTGGTTATTATGATGATATACCTATTGGTTACTACGTACTATGATGATAAATTTGGTACATTTGTTTCATTTATCAAACTGATGGTAACCTTTTGTGTTTACATATAATGATGGTAGACTTGTATTATTACATAAAATGATGGTAAATTTGTATGTTTACATTGTTGGTAGATTTATATGTTTATATACAATGGTAAAAGACTTGAATGTTATTTGTATAATGTATACAACAAATTTCTAGCGCAAACGGCGTTTGCAAATATGAAATTGTATAAACTTATCATCATTTAAAAATATGTCGATATATAAGTCTATCTTCGTTAAAACGACAAGTTAATCACAAATGTTAATTGCAAACATCAATTATAAATAAAATTACAAACTGATAAAATAAAATAGATTTGAATTTCTATTAACATTTTATTTTATATTTTATTATTAGTATTATTATTTATTTATTTTTGATGTTAATGTTTTAGTAAAATTAACACCAGTTTGATCTGTTTTTTTTTTGGACAACGTTTTTTATAAAACCATCATTCTAGTAGTTTCTCCCCTTTCCACTATTATTTTAGTAATTAGCTCTTGTACTGATGTGCTGTATTATTAGTTTATATAAAAATTGTTTGATAGATCGTAACATTGTAATTTTACTG
>OVBB01002376.1:0-11579 GCA_900406415.1 Isatis lusitanica | reverse complement strand
TCTGTGGAAAAAGATAAAGAAAATAAACCGAAAAATTATTTGCTTGTTGCAGCGGTTACATGGCTCCAGAGTATGCAATGAACGGGCAGTTCTCGGTGAAAACCGACGTATATAGCTTCGGTGTACTACTCCTTGAGATCATTACAGGCAAGAAAAACAGTTGGTCCCCAGAAGAACGAAGATCATCATTTTTCCTCCTCAGCTATGTAAGTGAATAAGGTTATTGTTCTTGTTCTCTGGGATTGAATTCCAACTCTTATTTTGAGTTATATGTGTAGGTGTGGAAATGTTGGAGAGATGGGAAAGT
This sequence comes from Isatis lusitanica, assembly GCA_900406415.1. Classification (NCBI taxonomy): domain Eukaryota; kingdom Viridiplantae; phylum Streptophyta; class Magnoliopsida; order Brassicales; family Brassicaceae; genus Isatis; species Isatis lusitanica. The sequence goes on along the minus strand of OVBB01002376.1, from coordinate 11,272 downwards.
GTTAAACATTTTGGATCCAACTCTGATTGAGACAAAAGGTCTAAGTGATGACATCATGAAATGCATTCACATCGGTTTGTTGTGTGTTCAGGAGAATGCACAGATTAGACCAACAATGGCTTACGTTGCTGTAATGCTCAATACGGGCTCTTTCACTTTACCTAGACCATCACAACCCGGTTTTTACCCAGGTGATGGAGAATCATCATCGTCAAGAGGCAATCACACAAGTAGTGTTCCGTCTTTTAATAGTGTTACAATCACTGAAGTAGATCCTCGTTAATTGGTGTGTAACTCTATTGCTTTAAAGTCTAGTTCAGTGTGATTCTGGATCCAGTAACAGTTCATGACCAAAACTTGTTGGTAGTGTTGTAAACAAACTGCTAAGGATCTTTACATTAAATATGACAAGAATCTTTACTTTTCCGTAGTGTTGAACAAATGGTTCAAGATCATGCATTTGAAATTTCCCTAAACAGCATTTTACAAGTCATTTTGACAAAAAAGAAGAAGTAGCCATTCTCATTCCTCCAATTGACTTTACATTAAAATCAGACCAAAGTTGTTCTATAACCCATCTCTCTTTTTGATACAATTCACTGTCCTGAACTATAACTACAAATCTATATTCACCAGACCACACAGTAGCTGAGGAAAACATATGAAGGGCTGTGTTACAAGATTCACCTTTGGTATTAGCTGATGGTTCGAGATACCAACGCCAGAAACGGCTGATCCTCTTGGAATGGATCTTGATTCTCATCTTCTATTGGGTAGGCTGCGATTTTGTAATCTCGAGATATACACTTTTGATCACTCCCTATCGTTCTTGGTTGTTGCGAGTCTCTGAAACCACAGGTGTAGTGGATGAAGAAGTAACCCGATTTGGTTTCCCGAAAGCTCTCTCCTCGGATGTCTTACCCCAACAGTTCCTTGCGAGATGTCCTTTCCTCCCACAGTTGTCACAGACTATGGTGACTCTCCCGTCTCGCTCGGGTTCTTTCCTCTTCCAACCTATGCTCTGAGAACCCCTATGCATTGTTCCTAGACTCGGTGGTATCCTTTCCATCTGACAAGACCCTGTTGCTGGTCTATATGTAACCCTTTGTGGTCCGTTTCTGAGTATCTCTTCCTCAGTTTTGACTCGTTCCATCAACATCCAGACCGGTAAAAACTCCTCTTCCATCAACCTGGTGCTGAAGCCTCTCCACGACGGGGGAAACTTGGAAATGATGGTACTCACATGAAACGTCTCGTCGAGAAACATACCAGCACTCACTATGGAATCCGCAATCTTGTTAAAGTCTTGGACTTGCTCAAGAACCGGTCTCTCTTCCACCATCTTGAACTCAATGTACTTTCTGACCTGTGACCTCTTTGAATTGGAATCCTCACACTGGTAAACCCACTTTAACTCGTCCCACAATTCTCTTGCATGCTTGAATTTCTTCGAGTATTGACGGTATAGATGATCTGACAAGGAGTTCAACAAGTGAGTGTAGCAAAGGTGATCATCTTTCAACCAATTTTTCCCCGTAGCATCAGCTCGAGTTATCTCTCTAGGGCTGGTTTCATGGCCTTGAGAAGTGTTGGTAACAGGACAAGGTTCAGAGAGAACATAACTCAGATTCAACTGCTTCAAAAAACGCTCCATCTGTGATGCCCAGCGAAGATAACTCCTCCCATCAAAGCGTGAAGTCTCGATGATAGAAAAACCGGAAGTAGTATTGTTACCCACAGCCTCAGAAGTATCTCCGTTTTGTTTTGATTCAGATCTGCATAATGTGTAACACCGAGAGATAAGCGGCACGCATTGCTGCCCAGACAGTAAAAACATGCTAAGGGAACATGAGAAGATGAATCTTTATAGACATAAGAAATAATGTAACATTCTTACTTCAATTTTGATTGGCACTGCTTAATGCCTTCCTCTATCGCTGTGAAATTCTTCTTGATCACAGACCATTGGTTAGTTGACAAATGTACTCCTGGTAGAGAAGAAAAATGATAGCTTTTTCAGCACCAGAGTTGCAGCATGAAGCAGAGGAAAGGAATGTTTTTGCATCACCCCATTAATTGGAGAGAGAACTATAATAAAGCAAAAGAAGAATCAAGACAAGAACACAATGTTTGTTCTAAATTACCTCTGAAAGGCTTTCCATTTTCCTGAGAACTCTCCCCAATCGATAGAAAAGCTTGGCCTCTGTATTTTTGGNCAATGTACTTTCTGACCTGTGACCTCTTTGAATTGGAATCCTCACACTGGTAGACCCACTTTAACTCGTCCCATAATTCTCTTGCATGCTTGAATTTCTTCGAGTATTGACGGTACAGATGATCTGACAAGGAATTCAACAAGTGAGTGTAGCAAAGGTGATCATCTTTCAACCAATTTTTCCCCGTAGCATCAGCTCGAGTTATCTCTCTGGGGCTGGTTTCATGGCCTTGAGAACTGTTGGTAACAGGAAAAGGTTCAGAGAGAACATAACTCAGATTCAACTGCTTTAAAAAACGTTCCATCTGTGATGCCCAGCGAAGATAACTCCTCCCATCAAAGCGTGAAGTCTCGATGATAGAAAAACCGGAAGTAGTACTGTTACCCACAGCCTCAGAAGTATCTCCGTTTTGTTTTGATTCAGATCTGCATAATGTGTAACACCGAGAGATAAGCGGCACGCATTGTTGCCCAGACAGTAAAAACATGCTAAGGGAACATGAGAACATGAATCTTTATAGACATAAGAAACAATGGAACATTCTTACTTCAGTTTTGATTGGCACTGCTTAATGCCTTCCTCTATCGCTGCGAAATTCTTCTTGATCACAGACCATTGGTTAGTTGACAAATGTACTCCTGGTAGAGAAGAAAAACGAAAGCTTTTTCAGCACCAGAGTTGCAGCGTGAAGCAGAGGAAAGTAATGTTTTCGCATAACGCCACTAATTGGAGAGAGAACTAGAATAAAGCAAAGCAAAAGAAGAATCTAGCAGTAGAATAAGCAGAACGCAAAAATGGCCTCATGAAACCAATCGCATAGCTTCAGAATCAAGACAAGAACACAATGTTTGATCTAAATTACCTCTGAAAGGCTTTCCATTTTCCTGAGAACTCTCCCCAATCGATAGAAAAGCTTGGCCTCTGTATTTTTGAACCGTCGCATTTCGCTTCTCCGATAACTATAGTAGTTCAAGATCAACAATTTCCAGAAGAAAAAATACATCACTAACACATACAGCAAAACATGTCACAGAGCTAACTTCGAGTCTTCAATTAATCGAAATCGCAACCTTACAGATAAAGCGTTCATCTTCTTCACTACCAGCGGCAGCACCAGAACCCGTCTGTTTAATCGCCGGAGCCACCGTCTCCGGTACGGCTGCTTCACCGTTGGCAGCCTCGTCCCCAGGATTCGATAGCAAAAAGGCCTCGAGAACATCTCTGACTAGCTTCTTGTGATTGGTCCCCGACAAGTCGAAGCCGAGTGTAACCGAAGCGGCGATCCGGAGCTTGAACTCAGTCATCTGGTCCATGTCAGCTTCTCTGAGTATTCCCTTCACTGTTTCCTCGATCTTCTGTGAAGTAACCATTTCCATAGTTTCCCCAGAATCAAGCAACGGATTCTCCATGTTCCAAAAAAAAGAAAAAAGAAAATAAAGAGTGTCACGGTAAAGATATTACTTCAATGGAGATTCTAACACTGCGTAAAGCTTTGGCTGTTGGCCGGCGTTATATTTTAGGGTTCACATAAATCGCCGGGGAGAAAAGATTGGCCGGAGGAGGAAAAAAAAGGTTCCACCGAGACTTGAACTCGGGTTACTGGATTCAGAGTCCAATGTCCTAACCGCTAGACCATGGAACCCGCATGTCATCGACTTACATTAAAAACAATAAGTACTTTAAGTAAACAATGTGAGAAGAGTTTCGTGGAGGCAATTAGGCCCAGATTTTATGGCCCATAATATTGAGACCATGGTTATAACTTGTAAGCTAATTTGAAGCAGCCCATTGTAAATTTTTTTTTTTTTTTTGGCAGTGAAAATTTTGTTAGTGAAGTCAGAATTATTCAACTGTAGTGTAATATCTGTTCCTCTTTTTTACTGTTGTAAAATTGACGGCTACAGGTCGTCGGTGAATAATCGGATTGATTGACGCGAAACGAGAAACTCCGGCGGTGGCTCCTTCACCGTAGACAGTACCCAGGAAGGTGAAAATCCGAAGGAGCCGTATAGGGAGAGAGAGTGAGTATGGAGAAAAGGAAGGAGAAGCGAATTAGCTCAGAGGATCCCGACGAGTCGGATCGGGTATGTAAGACGAGGAAGAAAGAGAAGGATGTCGTGAGCATAGGATCTCCGAGCTCTGCGAGAACCAGAAGAGGAATAGGTAGGGGAAGGGGAAGAGGAAGGGGGAGAGGAAGAAAATCTGACGGTGGAGAGGACTCGAAGCGATATACTGAAAGAGACAAATCTACTCCCGACAAGGTCTTTTTGTTGCTTCTGTAGCTTTATTTTCGAATTTTTCAGTTTGTGTTGCTTTTTAAACTGGAGTCTGAATGCTGGTTAGTAGTTACTTCTATTTGGGTGGAATTTTTATTTGAATTTTGAAAAGAGCAAGTGTAATAGTGTTTCTTGCAGGATAACTCTGATGGAACCAGAAAGTATGTGGGTTTGACTTGTCATCAATGTAAGATCTCATTGAGTAAGAGTGATCTTGTCTTCTGCTCAAAATGTATCAAGAAGCGCTATTGCCGTGACTGCATCCAGAGATGGTAAGTATTTTATTTGCACATTAGAACGAGCTTACGTTTACAGTCATGAGATGTTGAAATTTTTATCATACTTTTAATCTCTCATATAGGTATCCGGAGAGAACGAGTGAGGGAGTTAGAGCTGCTTGTCCATTCTGTATGGGGAACTGCAATTGCCGAGCTTGTTTGCGGGAACCTTTGGTTGTGAAGGTAAGGAGGGAGGTTCGAGATCACTCTTTTCAAATGTGAATCTACTAAGATGATATGTTTCCTTCATTTTGATTCTCTCTGAATCTCAGCAACGAATTGAAAAAGACGCGAATGTCAAGCTCAAGCAGTTGCAGTACCTATTAGATAAAGTTCTTCCACTTCTTAGGAATATTTATGCAGAACAGTACCGTGAACTAGAGATTGAAACGACAATTAGAGGTATGCTCTTCACTTGTGCTGTCCTCTCATTTCTTCTTTGTTTCTGTTTTCCACTCACAAACCTGTTTTATTATAGGAGTCCCCGTGACAGAATCTGATATTACTAGGTGCGAGCTTCATCCAAGTGAACGCATATACTGGTAAAAAATTTCTAAACTCGGGAGCTCCTCTGCTCTTTTTTTTTTTAAAACTGCCTGGTTGATTTTTCTTCTAGGGAAAACAAACATTGTTGAGTTTTCATATGTATCGTTTGCAAATAGGCAATAGAGAGAGAGAATCTTATGTACCTATTATCACCAAGTTCACGAGAAGATGTGATACCGATCTATTTGCTATATCAATGGAACAGTAAAAGGAACGATATTTGGGGGGATAACTAGGGTAATGGTAAGTGGTTGATGAGATTGTGATCTTATTAAGTAATTTCATTTCTGTGTTTCCTTGTTTGCTTACTGTCGTAAGGGAAGAATAAGGGTGTTTTTATTGGTGCCTGTACGACAATGATGGTATCATGTCCGTTTATATGTAAACGGATTTGAGCTCTAGAAAAGCTTATTGAGATGAAAACGAAATAGACAAAGTAGATAGCTCTTTGAGCTTTATTCATATGCAATAAAGTAAAGAAACGAATGAAACTTGAGAGATTGTAGTAGATATCGATTGACTCATACAAAGGTAAGGAAGGAGAGTTGCTATGGAGGCAACTCTCAAGGTTACAAACAAAGTGCTCATACCACTCGTCCTATCTATACATCTCTGTGTTTTCTTTTTTTCTTACAATCGGTCCATCCCTGTACGACAGTGACCTCTGCAGCACATCCATTGCCAATTTTCTCAGAAGCTGTCCGAACCCAGATTGTTCATCCGATATATGTCTTTCTTGCTGCAACGAACTTAGAGAGGGTTTACACGAACAAAAGAGAGATGGGGAGAATTTCTCTAACTGGAAGCTCAATTCTGACGGCAGCATTCCATGCCCACCAAAAGAGCGTGGTGGTTGTGGTACTTCAACACTGGAGTTGAGACGTTTGTGCGAATATGATTGGGTTGAAAAACTGATAACCAATGCAGAGGAAGTTACTCTGCAGTTTAGGCCACCGGATTTGGATATTGCTCATGAATGTTCCTCATGCACTGCAAACTCTGATTCCATCATCAGAAGGCAGACTGCGTTTAGGAAGAATGGTCATGATAACTTCTTATACTCTCCAAATGCTGTTGATCTGGCCGAAGACGATATTGCTCATTTTCAGTCGCATTGGATGAGGGCGGAACCTGTGATAGTCAGAAATGTTCTCGAAAAGACATCTGGACTAAGTTGGGAACCAATGGTTATGTGGAGAGCTGGCAGGGAGATGGGTCCAAAAGTTAAATGCAAAGGAGATGCGAAAAGCGTGAGAGCTTTGGATTGCTGGAACTGGTGTGAAGTCAGTCAACCTGACTCAATGTGTTTTATTACTTCGGTGTATTTCTATTTGCTTCCCACGAAGTAAACTCATTACCATCCCTTCTCTTGTAGGTTGAAATAAACATTCATCAGTTTTTTCAAGGCTACTTAGAAGGCCGCATGCATCGCAATGGTTGGCCAGAAATGTTGAAATTGAAGGATTGGCCTCCATCAACTTTATTTGAAGAGCGCCTTCCAAGGCATAATGCCGAGTTTGTTGCTGCGTTGCCTTTCTTTGATTACACTGATCCAATGTCTGGTATCTTTAATCTCGCAACAAGACTTCCAGAAAATTCGTTGAAGCCAGATCTGGGACCCAAGACACACATTGCGTATGGTTTCCCTGAAGAGCTTGATAGAGGAGATTCTGTGACAAAGCTACATTGTAATATCTCTGACACGGTGCGTGTCCCAATTTATTGTCACACTTTCTTAATTCTTGATAGACAGCATACTCAAATTAAACTGTCCATTTTTCCTCTTTAATTGTTCTGAGTTAGGTAAATGTGCTGACACACACGGCTAAAGTGGAAATACAACCCTGGCAATACCAAAGGATAAAAGAAGAACGGAAAAGCTATGCAGAAGCACAGTTACGTAAACAATACGGTGGTCAACAGACAGAAGCCAGTGAATGTGAAAACAAGTCAGCTAACGAAGAACCATCAAATAGCAGTTCGAGACCATCCAGCTCACAAGATGTTGATAAAATATCTGTTTCAAAAGGTATTGTAAGAAGCTCCATCCCATGTTTATGCATAATAGACAAATTACTGAAGAAAGATTTAAGGTGACTGTACTAACATTAAAGAGCTGGTCCTATGGAAGAGTCAGGTCATGATCCAAAGCCGGATGCGGGTTTAATTTCTCAGAAGAATGTAACGCTGATAAACGAACCAATTGCTGATGAAGATTTTAGTGGCGTATGTCTGAAGACAGAGAGATTATCTCCAAACTACCAAAATGAAGATGATCCCACGGTGGAGAATGGACTAATGATGCCAACGCTTCCTTCAACTCCCCCGTGGGATAAAGAGGATAGTCTCCCACAACCTGTTGTGAGTACAAGTGCGAAATCCAGACAAGAGCAGAAAGTTGATGCTCCAAAAGAAACTAATGGCAATGCCAATGAGAGTTTAAAGGCTGTGCACGGTGGTGCTATCTGGGACATCTTTCGAAGAGAGGATGTTCCAAAACTTATTGAGTATTTGAAAAGACACAAGCAAGAGTTTCGTCACATCTATAACGAACCTGTGAAATCTGTATGTATCATCACCACATCACTTGTAAATGATTAATGTGTGAGGGATCTGGAATTTATGCTTCTTTTTAATCTTCAGGTTATTCACCCAATTCACGACCAGAGCTTCTTCTTGAATGAAAGCCAGAAGAAACAGCTGAAGCTGGAATTCGGTAAGATTCTGGTTTTGACTATAAAACCTCTGCAGCTTCACAAATCTATTATCTTCTTTGCTCTGCGAACGGTCGATGTATGTTTCTTTCATATGCAGATATAGAACCATGGACATTTGAGCAGCACGTCGGTGAAGCTGTTTTCATCCCCGCAGGTTGTCCTCACCAAGTGAGGAATATACAGGTAAGCAACCACTTATGATTCCCTCTTTTTGTTTCGACATCTCATGTTTATGAATCAAGAACTTATATCTGTTATCGCTGTTTCTTTTTTCCGCAAACCAAAAGCAAAAAGTTTCTACATTTAGGCATTTCAAGATGTAAATGATCGTAAAATTGAAACTGTCTACAGTCTTGCATAAAGGTGGCACTAGATTTTGTTGCTCCTGAAAGCGTCGAGGAATGCCTTAGACTAACACAAGAGTTCCGGAGACTACCAAAAGGCCACAGATCCAACGAAGATAAATTAGAGGTATGTTGACTATTTCATTCTATCTGGTTGTTATGAATCATATGAAAACGTCATTTTTGAAGCTAAAGAGAGTCAAGTTTCAGGTTTATGTTACATCTATGTGTACTTAACTTATCCTCTCACTGCATTGTAGCTTAAGAAAATATTGCTGCATGCTGCCAGCTCAGCCATAAGTGAGGCAAAAAAACTAATGCAAGAGTCCATGGCAGAATGTGATAAGTATCAGAGGACATATTATCGTCAACGGCCAATTGGGATTGAGAAGATAAGGAAGGCGAAGGCGGCGAAGAAGGTTGTTGTGGCTGAAGAAGAAGAAAAAGCGAGGGATTCGAGTAGGGAGTCAGCGGCGGTGAGATCATCAGAGCGGATCCCGATAAGTGAGGTTGCGGAGGCGGTTCAGGCAAAAGAGAGCTTTGAACCGAGCAAATCGGAGGACAACGATGAAGCATCGGTGGACAACAATGAAAACAGTGAGCTGGCTCAATCCGATGACGATGGTGATGGTGGAGAAAGTGAATCTGAAGAACAAGAGAATGAGGTCAGGAGTACCACTCCAGCTGTCGATGACAACTCATCGACTTCGATTGCGAACGAAGAGATCCAGAATCCATCTGAATCACAACACCTAGAGGTAACTAAATAGCAATGGAGCTTGATTCGTAGATTTTGATGCCATTTTCATTGTTTTGTGCAAGGGAAAAGTAGGTAGAACTAGGGAATAGTAGGTAAAACTTTGAGTTAGTCTTTGAGTAATACTAGGAAAACATGGTAAAAGTAGGAGAACTAGGGAAAATTGAAAAAAAAACTGTGAAAACCAAGGAAAACTATATGAGTTTTCCAGATAGTTATGTTTTTGTTTTTAAGCTGTAACATTAAAGTTTTGACATTCACAGGATATTGACAGCATCCTGCCCACCGAATCTAAAGAAGAAGAAGCTCTTTTGGATGAACTTGTGGAAAAAGATGTTGCCTCCCGAGAAGAACATGTAGCTGAGCAATTTCCAGGTGTTGAAGGCTTCTCTTCCACTTATTTGGCAGATGTCCTCAAGAACATAAAAAAATTAGGAAATCAGCTAAAGAGAGTTGAGAAGAAGGTGGATAATTTTGAGAAAAGGTTGGCCCCGGTTGAAGCTTTTGTCAAGGAAGCTCAGAAAGGTTGTCAAGGAAGCTCAGAAAGGTAAAAGAAAAGAAAGGTAGTGAAGACAAACTTCAATGTTTGGCTTACTGTGGCGGTGGATCTATGAACAACTGAACTTTGAAATCATTTTCTGATTGTTTTGGAACTTATTTATCTGTTTTGTTTGTGTTGATGTTTTGCACATAGTGGTCTTAGAACTAGTTGAACGTACTGGTAATTCTTCTTAACGATAACATAAAATGGTTAAACTAGTTAACCATTGACAAGTTTAATGAAGTTTAATTCTCGACGTCAAAACTAACAACTTACATAGCTAACAAAATGGCTTAAAAGGCTACTGGTTTGAGAGTGCAACAACATAAACACTAGAGACTAGACCATGGAACCTCTCGTGAGACCCAATGCCGTTAAATCAAATGCACAAACTTAGAGAAAACAAATTATATAAGGCTTTAGATAGTTCTGAGGCCCAATTTATATGGCCCATATTGAGGTCATGTTTTGTGGGCTCATTTGCAAATTTGTCTAAATAGTTCACCTTTTTTGTCTCTTCATCCGAAGCAGCTCATCGAAAAAAATGTCATTTATTAGCCGGTTTTAATTCCCCACTGCCAGATATAAATATGGTAGGTTTTCTTTCCCTTCTTTCTTTATATCAACTAAAAAAATATGTTAGCTAAACTGTAGACCAGTACTAAAAAAATAAAAATAAGAACTGGAGATTATAAAAAGTAAGAGAAAAAGGAACGTTTGGTCTAATTAAGAAAAATGGAGTTTTATTTTTACAAAATTAGAAATTTCGGAATTTACATGAGAAGGTTATTTTTAATTTTGTGACTTGATAAGAAAGTTAATTACGAGGGAAAGAGAGCTGACAAAAATTAATTAGGTCTTAGGAAGTAACGACCTACGATGATCCATCATAATATTATAAGACCTGCCAGCTGTTAACTGTTGCCACGTCACTGATTTATTATATGAGGAACGCCGTCTGATGATCCCAAGCAGAGACGGCGATAGATAGGTGAAATCTGTTGCGACGAGAAACTCTGGTGGTCGGCGAGAGAGCTATTTAGGCGAGGGAGAGAGTGAGAGTATGGAGAGAAGGAAGGAGAAGCGAATTAGCTCAGAGGATCCGGACGAGTCAGATCGAGTATGTGTCGTCGATAACCCGAGATCTGACGAGGGACGTAAGATGAGGAAGAAAGACAAGAATGTCGTGAGCAGAGGATCTACGAGCTCCGAGGGAATTGGAAGAGGAAGGGGAAGGGTAAGAGGAAGGGGAAGAGGGAGAGGGAGAGGAAGAAAATCTGACGGTGGAGAGGATTCGAAGCTATCTACCGAAAGAGACATGTCTACGCCCGAGTCCGAGAAGGTATTTTTTGTTTTTCGACTTTTTTTCAGCTTGTATTGCTGTGAACAACTGGAATCATAAGTCCGAATGATGTTATCTTCTATTTGTGGAAATTTTGTTTTGGACTTTTGATAGGAAGAAATGTATCACTGTTTCTTGCAGGATAACTCTGATGGAATCAGAAAGTATGGGGGTTTGACCTGTCATCAATGTAAGGTCTTTTTGAGTAAGAGTGTTCTTGTCTTCTGCTCAAAATGTACCAAGAAGCGCTATTGC
>OVBB01002373.1:0-11585 GCA_900406415.1 Isatis lusitanica | reverse complement strand
TATAAAGTATAGACTGAATTTCATATGTTTTCCGTCGGAGAACATTTGTCTTTCTCTCGCGCTCAAGTGAGTATCAAACTAGAGAATTTAAAAACACACAACTTTTGAAAGGCCTAAGAATTCGCCACTTGCCTAAAAGAGTGATCATTTGGTTAGTAATACGTTAACGTAATATGGACATTACAAATAAATAACATTAAGATAACATTTGTAATTAGCACAATGCGAAGTAAGATTTAATGCTTAACTATTTTCGTTTTTTACCATGTTAAACGAGTGCTACTATTATATATATGGATATATTTAGATTTTTCTCACAGCATTAAGAAATAATTTTTTCAAAATGTGTTGTTAACATTAATGTTTCACATAGAAAGAGAAAGAGGAAACTTAGGTTAAAAGCTATTGACCAAACTTCTGAACTTGTGTTGCGTGGGTTAATAAACCCATGCTTTTTTGGACTTTTCTCATATTAAATTTTGTTATTTCATTTTGTTTTAAATCTTTTTACCACTTGATCTTCATTTCTACATTACGTTTTTACATGTTCACAAACTTGGAGACATATATAGCAAGCGTAAGCAATGGATTCGATTTTACCGATGCCCAGTTTGACTTACACCGTATTTTCTTTTTTCTCGAGTTAAAATATTGTTTAAAAACATTTTAATAGCTCATTACTTGCTCATTAGCAAGGATACATGATATGACTGTTAGTGTTAAATAGATCGAACAATAAATTTTTCAGATACAGAGTCGACTGTTTTACTTGCATTACAAATACAGATATACTTCAAATTTGATTTGAAACTATGTGAAATGTTTAGTTATAACCTTAATATTTTTACAAGAGATCATAATTTTTCACTAAACATATACAACCTACTATTTGATTTAGATCATGTATGATATGATCAATTTGTATCAATGAACTTTTTAAGATCATGCATGTTTGGATGTGCTCATTATAGTCTTAATAATCTCTCACAAAATTGTGTAAGTTCCAAAACTCGATACAAATAGAAAAAAAAACAGAAATAGATTTTATCTGTACTCTTAAAATGTAACATACCAAGGGGTCAAGTAACCCCGCACCCCTTGTAAACGTGTGAACCTTAGTATGGGCTATAACTCATCTAATGTGTGTGGGCTAGGCTCGAGGAAACAAGAGAATATATAGACTGTCCTCTAGGGATTGGAACAACAAACTCCATTTTGATAAAGCATTCCATTCTATACCTTCTTATTTTTTTTTTAAAAAAAGGATAGAAACTAGAGTGCTAATTCTCAGACCTTCTTATTTTATGAAGAGGATAAGAATAAGGTTCTTTATTTGGAGTTCGCAACTGGTAAAAGCAGAGATGCATGAGAATAAAGTTAGAGTGTTATTTCGTTATGTTTCTTTTTCTTGAATCATTCAGTGTCTTATGAATTCTAGTTTCTGTGTTTTGGTACGAATTCTTTTTATGAAAATGAAGAGAATATATATATATATATATTTTTTCTAGTATGTTTCTGTGTTTTGCTATGCCATTTCCTATGTGATGGGAACTTTTTTATAATTATTTTTCTTTGCTGCAGAATACATGGAAGAGCAATTTAGGGCATAAGCATTTTGGTGAAGTAATTTGAGATGAACAGTAATGTAGTTTCTTGCAGCCTCAATCAAATTTGTGAAGTAGGTTATGTCTTCTTCTTTTTTTGTTATTTGCTTCTTGCAGTATGATTGTGTTGTTTACTTGTTTATCATAAGATTGTATTTTTGAAATATTCATTTTAATTTTTAGTTGAGATGATGACATGGATTTAGTATTAGGTGAGGAGAAAAAATGAATGTTCTTAGAGAATAAATGTACGGTGTGATAAAGTTAATACAAATAGACAATTAGTAAGGAAAAACCGAGGTTGAAGTTTCTGTGGTGTACATTGACTTATGTTAGACTCTGAGGTAAAATGCTTTGATATTTTATGCATGAACCAGATAGTATTTGGGAGTTTAGGTTAGATATTATTAGAAAAGTATAAACTAGAAGAATCTTGTCATATTCACCTTGAAGAGAATGTTTCAATAATCATAAAAATGGTTGTACAAAATCTAACTAAAAGGGTCCTAGTTGAACTAAATTAACATTCATTTGACACAATAAATGAAATTATATGAGGTTTTCCCTGTTGAAACTCACAACAAATATTGTGAAACCTACTAGGGATGAATTCACAAGTACTAGTCTTTTTTAGTAGATAATCCACAATATTGGTCTTATTTTAAAATTTGCATTGATGTTATTGATGATACTTATGTGCTAGTTTGTCATTCATGAGTCTTTAGAACCATTTAGAGGTCAAAAAGCATCAACAATTAATGTACTTGATTTGTGCAATTTCAATATAAAAGTTATATATGTTTATGTCAGTGTTCCCAGAAGAATATATTGACACGAAAGTGCTAATATATTATACTACATTAAAGCTTCTTTTTCTCATCCTTTATTTGGAGACATGATTAGTTGATTGATATATTATGGTTTTCCGGGTTTTTCCACCATGATATAAATCCTTTTATAGAGTCTTTTATGTGTTTTGGAGTTTTTTGCAGGTTTATGAACATTTCAGGCTTGATTGAAGATATTGAGACATTTTGGAGCAATTGGTTACAAGCTGCTGAAAAGAGCAACTCAGAGTCTACTTTTGAGCTTGGTGTCGATCGATACCACTCCTGAGTGTCGATCAACACCGATTGGGATTACAAGTTCTGCCGAGTTTTGAAGAAATGAAATTGTCCAAAAGTTTCACATATTTGCAAAACAAGTCATTTTCGTGTTTTAGACTATATTTAGGTTTTTAAAAGTCTTTTAGAGAACTTATTTTAGTTTTTACTTTGTGCTTTGGAAATTTTGGCAAGAGAGTNAAGAGAGCTTTGGAGAGACAAATCAGAACTCACTTTGTTAGAGAGAAGATTTCGAACTCCCTTAATACTCTTTTTAATATCTTAATGCAATTTATTCAGATTATGTCTTGTGTTTCATCAACCATATCTTAGTAAACTACTTGTTAGATTTAGGGTTTTTCTAGGTTGATAATGAATTGTTGAATTGGATAGAATTGTTAGGGTAATCATATGGTTTCTTCATCTGGATTGAATCTAATGCTAGTTCTGGATTGATCACCTGGAATTTAGATCATAGGATAATTAGTAGACACGAAAGTGTTATTGATTTCCTGAAAATAATCTTAGATGAGCAAAATATCTATTCGCAAAGAAATTTGGTTTAGGAATTTTGTGAACTTATCGAACTTGAATTCAATGCATGTCTGAGCTTTTGAATTTGCAAAGAAATTTGGAATTCTAGGATCAAGACATAGAAATCTCTGCAACGAAAGTTGATTGGTTTGAATATTGTGTTTCGAGTTCAAGAACGATTCTTCATTAAACCATTAACATTCTGTCTGGTTTGCAATTCTGAATCACCGAAAGAAATTCCCTAAGTCTAGCGCTTTTCCCATCAATCTACAAACTTGTTTGAATTCGTTGTTGTCTTTTAATTACATTATTTCTCGTTTAGCTTTATTCGAAAACATTTACTCTATTGTGTGAATCTTGAATCTCTGTGGAATTCGACCCCTAAGTATTACAACTGATCTCTTAATTTGAGAGAGTAATTCAAAGGGTTAATTTGAGCATATCATTGATTTAGGTTATCCAACGAGAAATAATTATTGTGGACACTTCGTCGTCTATTTAGATACAACCTATATTATTTTAATAAAGGAATACCACCGAAAAATTGTAGGAAATTGTTTAACTGCAAGTATTTTTGTTTGAGATTAATAATTAAGCTAATATTTGGTGTTTGGAAAGATAAATGGAGAATTCTAGATAGAAAACATCGTAAGTATGAACTGAAAAATGAGTCAAGATTGTAACAACAACAATGATTTCGCTCTTTGAAAAGAGATGAAATCATATGAACAACATGGTGATGAAATGATAGAAAAGGCTGGTAATATTGATGGAAGTTGTGTGTGATTTTACAGCTCTGGAATGGCGACTGTAACTAGATTTTCAGACTAAACGTTGATCACAAGTTTTTTTTTATAGCCTGTATTGTTATTTTTTTTCATAGTTACTCAAATTAACATTTGATTATAAGTTTTCAAAAAATTGTTGATTTATTTTTACATAAAATTTTATTTGGTATTTTTTAAAAGTGAAGTTCTAGTTTTATTAATGCATCAGTAATAATCATATTAAATGATTTTGCTTATTTTAATAAATTGAATTAAGTGATTAAAATAAATAAATTTATCAAAATGCAAATTTATAAATGTAAAAAACCAAAACTTTGACAAACTACAAATGTAAATTTTTTTTTAAAAAATTATAAGTTTTATAGATATTTAGATAAATGATTAAATTTTTATGGTCAATATTATAAAAAAAATAAAAATATGATTAAGATAAAAAAATGGTTTGATTAAAAACATGCTCAATTTAATTGTTTTTTAGTAAAATGCATCTGAATGCAAATGTAAGTATAGAAAAAACACACTAAACAAACAAAGTTGCATCAAGATGCACATCTGAAAATAGAAACAAACAACATCCCTATGTATTATCCAAATGCATAATCTAGATGGAGAATCTAGTAAACAAACATTATATTGCTTACCAGTTACCACCATCTAATTAATATAACTATGTGATTAGCGTTATGATCAGAAAAAAAAATTATTACATAAACTTATATCTATCTTATATATATATGATGATGACATGAATTTTTATTTTACTTTTTAATGGAACAAAGAATAGAATGAATTAACTAGTAGTATTGGGGAACTGCGATGTCAAAATATATGAGAAAGAACATTAGTTTATGTAAAGCTATAGCTAAAACTACAACCTTTTGTTACGCACCACAGCTCTAAAATTACAACCAATTTGATAGTGACACAGTTTAGAGAATCTAATGTGCATGTCAAGCCAATCAGGGGTTGTCATCAAATCAAGTAGTCTACCAATATTTAGATTAAAAGAACTAGATAGAATGCATATGTATAGATTATCGAAAAGAAAAACTTTTCCATAGCACATTTATTTTAATAATTTAATATCTATTGTAGATTTTTTCGATAGTTCGACTCGTAGCCTCAGTTTCAAGAAGTACACAGTAGTAACTTTGAAGTTTGAATCACTCCTCAACTTTAAGAAAAATGTATTAAAATGAAAAGAGAAAAAAAAAAACACGAAGTTCAAGAAACATATTGTATCTTTCTTGCAAAGCTCTCCACTTCTTCTAGAGACATTGGTCGTAAACCAACGCATCACTTTCCGGTCCAGTTATCGTTTCCCCATGCACACGTTTCTTCTTCTCTAAGAAACTCCTCCCTTCTTCTCTTCATTCTATCTCTATTTGACTATTTCTATAAATCTCTCTTCTTCTCTTCCTTCTCTTTTAGTTAATTTACTTCTTAATTCTCATTGTGTTATTGTTCTACTTATGGACGATGAAGAGAGCAACAACGTAGAAAGATTCGACGACGACGTCTTGCCAGGGTTTAGGTTTCATCCCACAGATGAAGAACTCGTAAGTTTCTACCTGAAGCGAAAGGTTCTACAAAAGTCACTTCCCTTTGAACTCATCAAGAAAGTCGACATTTACAAATACGATCCATGGGACCTCCCAAGTAAGCCACAAAATTCTAAATTTCTCCAAACTTATTATGGAAACCAAAATTTTGATTTATGCATTTTCTTGAATCAATGTATACAAAAAGAGCTTGCGGCCATGGGGGAGAAAGAGTGGTACTTTTACTGTCCAAGAGACAGGAAATATCGGAACAGCACGAGGCCTAACCGAGTAACCGGAGGTGGATTCTGGAAAGCAACCGGAACAGACCGGCCTATATACTCATTGGACTCGACTCGATGCATCGGTTTGAAGAAGTCACTTGTGTTCTATCGTGGTCGAGCTGCTAAAGGAGTCAAAACCGATTGGATGATGCATGAGTTCCGTCTCCCTTCTCTCTCTGACTCTCATCACTCATCGTATCCCAACTACAATAACAAGAAGCAACACCATAACAGCAACAATAAAGAGATTCCTTCAAGCGTAAGTAACCGCATTTTACCCTAACTTGGTTTACACGCTAGTATAATCAAGGTGAGGATTTCTTTTGCAGGATGCTTGGGCGATTTGCAGAATATTCAAGAAGACGAACTCTGTAACATCACAAAGATCAATACCACAATCTTGGCTTTATCCGGCGATTCCTGAGACTAACAACCAATACAACTCACAGTCACAAACCGCAACTCTTTTTGGTTCAACAGACGTTTTCAGCCACATAGCAGCAAGACAGAACCTTATCTCTTCTCCAGTAGAGGAACCCTCGAGCTTCACTGAATCAGCCGCTGCTTATTTCGCATCTCAGATGCTCGGTGTTCCATACAACACGGCTAGAAACAGCGGAACAGGGGATGCTCTGTTTCTGAGCAACAACGAGAATAACTACTTCAGTAACTTGGCCGGAGCGTTGACTCATGAGCTTCCGAATGTAAGGTCAATGGTGGAGTCTGGTTTCGAGACGACGACGGTCAGTGAGATGTCGGCGACGTCGTATTCCACTAACAATTAAGATGTACTATTAACACTTGAATTAGTGTAGGACATCGCTAATATGTATGAGTTCTTTTTAAATTATCTTATTAATGTTGCTTTGGTTTTGGTTTCTTGGAGACCAAAAAGGAAAAAAACAAAGACTTGCTTTGCTTCGTGTAGCTTTCGGCCTTTTTGAAGCAACCAATTTAATCTTGGAGAATGTAATTTTCTTTTTCTTTTGTTAATCAAAGACTTTTGCCTACTATAATGTCAACTACCTTGATTAATTCATCTAAATTACATTGTAACAAAATTTTCATTGTAAGACATAAGATGACCAATGCGAGTCATGTGACTACTTTTTTTCTTTGAGTAAAATGACCAATGTGAAAATAAGTCTCCGTAAACCAATGAAACTAAAACTATGAGGACTATATTTGAAAAATTAGTTCCCACGACTTCCACATGCTTTTTCAATAGTTCTTCACTTCTTCTCCATCCTTCTTCGTATTTTTTTTTCTTTTTGGGTAATTCAAGGGTTTAATCAAAATTATCGCGTAGCCACACAGAAAGATCTTTAATTAATTAATGGGTAATTTGAAGACAGAAAAAATATTTTTAAATTTCTTGACTTTTGTTCTTTTTCACATTCTACTCATCGCTCTATCTGTTTCTCCAAATTCAGTCTCTTCGTCACTCGCAATTTTCAATTGTTCTTTCTTGCTACAGTATGAAGCATTTGTGTTCAATTCAAGGTTAGTTTGATTCTTCTTCTTCATCTTCCCTAATCTGTTATTTCGATCTTCCAACATTAGTTTGGACAAAAGAACCCTAACTTCTTTCTGTAAATTTGTGAATGTTCTCATGCAGACTGTGTACCCAGAACGGAATTTGGGTTCTTAAGGTACGCAAATTTGATTATTTTGTTTTTAATTCTTAAAAAGATGTAAGCTTTTCCGACAGTGATCTTGTTTTGCTTCTTCTAGTTGAAGTGGTTGTTCTTCTTGAACAGACATTGTCTTGAGCAAAATCTCACTCTTTCATGGAACTTAAAGGCGTGGAATTTAGGTAGTTTGACCAGAGTTTCGAGACTTCCTTATCCTATGGTAGCTTCTACTCGAAAGCATTACAAGAACAGTTTGCTCTTGAAGAGATTTCTTGTCGGTGTTGGCACAGAGGAATCCTCATTGTCAGAAGACTCTGTTTCTCGCCCTCTCACTAGTGACGAGGTTACAAGCTTTATTGTTTAAATCTAAAGTTGTGTAGTATAAAGTTGCTCAACTGCAATGGAGATTGAAATAACAAACTCTCCCTTTGTTTCTGTAGTTGAAGTCATTGCTCATTGATAACGAGAGATCGAAGCTTGTTAAGAAACTGAGTGAAGCTAATCAACATAACCGGTTCCTCAAGCGCCAGGTGCTCGTGTTACCTCTATGTACTTAGTTTAGTATCTCTATCTGCTCATAGTTTGATTTGCGTTCTTTTAGATGATTTATAAAGCCTGCAACTTTATATCCTTTGCTGGTTGTCATCTGTGTGTTTGATGATGTATATAGTTTGTTTGATGTTCCTTCTTTTAGATAACTTGAAACAAACTAATCTTGTTTGAGATTTAACTCTCTTCGTCTCTTTTTGTCACAATTGGAGATGATGAGTTATTTGACTACTTTTGACTGTCATCTTGCAGCTTAAAACACAGGAGGATGAGGTAACTAACATCAAAAGCGAACTTGCAGTTATGGAGCTCGAAGTTCAGGTCTTTATATATACTTTCGATCTTTAAGTGTCATGACACACATCAAAAACATGTTGTTAACTATAACATTGGAAAGTTTCTAGCTTCAGATTTATGTATGCACTTTTAGATCCTTTCAAATCATATATACACAGACATACGTGCACATATGTTTAGGTTCTGTAGTAGAAAGCATCTCATTATGTTCTTCTCCTGGATGAATAGGCTTTGGTCAAACTGGCACAAGAAATAGCAAACCTTGGTATCCCAGAAGGTTCTAGAAAAATCAGTGGGAAGTACATTCAATCACACGTTCTCTCTCGTTTACAAGGTTCTTCTTTTGTCCATTTAGTTTCAATCATTCTTTGACTCCTCTTCAAATCTCTGAAATGATGTACCAACGTTTCCTCTCTTCTCCCACTAAAGCTGTCGAAAAAAAGTTGAAGGAACAGATTAAAGACGTCGAAGCTGTAGAGTCCAAGGAAGTTCATGTGTTCTGGATCGGCATGGCAGAGGTAAAACATGCTTAGCATCTTGAAAGGTTCTTACAATATTGTGATGCATTTGACATTGTGAGGTTAGATATAATCTGTGATATTAGACCTCATTTGTTGATAACTTTCACATAAGAGTGTACAAGTAATGGGATCGTTTGACGGATGGAGCCAATGTGAGGATCTATCGCCTGAGTACACAGCTTCTTTCACTAAATTCTCCACCACGTTATTACTTCGTCCCGGGCGGTACCATTTCTTCTATTTTTGTTCTGTTTTCTTGCATTCAGCATCATGTTTTCGTGTTTCAAACTTTCCTTTTTGAACTCTTGAAATTTTAAGGTATGAGATGAAGTTCTTAGTGGATGGAGAATGGCAGATCTCACCTGAGTTTCCTACTTCCGGGGAAGGAATGATGGAGAACAATGTTTTAGTGGTTGAGTAGCATCTTTCTGCATCACACATTTTGGTAACTAGAGAGTTTTGCTGACGTTTCAAAGAGATGTTTGATACAAAGGATTGTATAAATAGGTGGGAGAGGGAATAGATTTAAGGGTCTTTGGTACATTAGTGACTTCTAAAACAAACACTAGATATATTGTCCTCATCTCTTTTGAGTAATAAAGAGTGTTCTGTTTTCTTGAACCTATGAGCCACAAAACAAGCATTTGCCTTTCTCTCCATGTTAGTCAATACAGTAAATTGTTTTATATTGTGAACAAATAAACATGAGATCCAATATGATATTTGATTATCCATATTAATAAATATTTTTTCAATATTTTGAAATAAAAATACGAGATCCAATCTTCCATTATCGAATGGAGGAATTAAATAAACGAGATCCGATCTTCGTTTTATCAATGTTAATTCATAAATTGCCTACTACTTTTATTACAATGAGCTGGAAGAATTTAGATAAATGAGATTCAATCTTCTATTATCCATGTTAATAAATAAATTGCCTACTACTTTTATTACAATGAGCTGGTGCCTGGTTGTGTTGGCCGGTCATGATCATCGGTAACATGTTACATATAGTTTAATATCTTAGTAAGTATATATAAAGAGACGTGCACAAAAGAGCAGCAACTTGTACTTTCTTTCCCTTCTTCTTCTTCTTCTTTTTCTTCTCAAGTCATTAGATCTCTCTCACATACACCAAACACCACATGGCTGAACAAAACATGCCGTTTCACAATCATCCATTACTATACGAAGCATCAGATAAAATGTATTGCTACTTGTGCTGTGAAAGGCGAGCCGCTTCTGGCTATAGCTGCAAGGAGTGCAATTTCTTGGGGCACAAAGAATGCATTGAGAGCTCACTCAACCGTTCATTTTACTGCAAACATCCTTTTAAGATCTTAGCCACCAAACCAAGTGAAAGAGTAGCCGACAGATGTCATTTTTGTAGATGGTTTCTCGAAGATGCGTATTTTCATTGCTCGGTATGCAACATCAGCGTGGACCACAGATGTATGAGACGTCCTCCAGAGCTCACTCTCTATCATCCAAAGAACCACGAGCATAAGGTTACTCTCTTGCCAAGAGTAGTCACGTTTACTTGCAATGCTTGTGGTCTGGAAGGTGATCGTAATCCTCACATATGTCTTGAATGCAACTGGATGGTCCACAGAGATTGTGTCTACCTGCCGCGAGTTATAAGAATCAATCGTCATGATCATCGCATCTCTCGTACTTATCATCTTGGTGAAGGAGAGTGGGAATCATGTGGAGTTTGTCGTGAAAATATCAATTGGGTTTATGGAGCTTTCATCTGCTCGCTTTGTCCTAACTATGCTGTTCATTCCAAATGTGCCACAAGGCGTGACGTATGGGATGGTGAAGAACTCGAAGATCTACGAGAAGAAGAAGAAGTGGAAGCTCCATTTAAGGTAATCAACGAGAAAGAAATAATCCATTTTAGTCATGAGGAACATCATCTAAGACTTAATGAAGATTATGTCTCGGATAATGATTACATGCGTTGTGATGGTTGTGTGCTTCCTATCAACGATGATCCCTTCTACAAATGTGTAGAATGTCATTTCTGCCTTCATAAACCATGTGCTAATCTTCCTCGAAAGAAACGACATCTCTTACACAACCACCAGCTTACTCTACAAGTTGATTGTAAGGATGAAGTGTTCTTGTGTTCACGATGTGGCCAATACTCCAACGGTTTTAGGTACAAGTACGATGCTTCATTACTTCCATCTGAAAATACTGTTTTAGATGTGCGTTGTTGTTCTATTAGTGAACCGTTTTACCATGAGCTGCATCAACATCCACTATACCGAACCTCCAGAGATGTTTCTCGCTGTCAGGGTTGTGGCAAGGCATCTGTGTATGTCTTAAGATGTATTGTATCTGCATGCAAGTACAGTTTATGCATGGGGTGTGTAACTCTACCAAGAAAAGTAAAGCACAGGTGTGATGATCATTTCTTATCATTAGGCCACGGTCCACGAAGAGCAAGCGGTGACTTTTGGTGTGATATTTGTGAGACAAAGACAGATCCAAATGTGTGGTTTTACACATGCGACGAATGTGGACCCACTCTTCACGTTAAGTGTGTACTTGGAGATCTATACTACGTGAAGCAAGGATACATAAAGTTTGATGCTAAAGTACTTCCAAACAATGGTGTTACTCGTCCTTTTTGCAGCGTTTGTAGATTGCGTTGTAGGTTTCCTTTTCTTTTGAAGCTTGTTACGGAAAAACCCGTGAAATACATATGTTCTTTAAAGT
>OVBB01002371.1:0-10499 GCA_900406415.1 Isatis lusitanica | reverse complement strand
GAGCTCCGGCTTCGACGGCTCATCCTCACCGGTTTTCCATCCTTATCCGCGGACTCTTTCTCTTCTTCTCCGTCAGAGTCGTCTCCAACACCGTCAACAACTGCTCCAGCAGCATTAACCGAGCTCAAACCGCCGCTAGATTCCGAGTGGAGCAACGAACGCCACGTCCCGCTTCGACCCACCCAAGCCCGGCTCGTGCTACGGATTCTACCGTCTATTGAGCAACGGCAAGAGGTTGAGAACCGTAGCGACGTGCGGACACGGTTTCTCTGCAAAATCCCGGAGAAAACGCCGCTGCCTGTAGAAACAGAGGCCGCCGTCGCCGTCGCCGTGGGCGGAGGCATAGCGGAAGTAGAGAAAGGTCTTGGGGAGGAAGAGAGAGTGGGGGAGGTCTTAAACCCTAGGGAGAGAAGAGTAGGTATGGCGATGGGTTGTGTAGAGATGAAACCGGCGGCGAAAGAGTTAGCCGGAGAGGAGAGAACAGGGGTTGAGCAAGTGGTACTCTTGCAAAGAATCTTCTGCATCGTTCCTTTACCGGAGCATTTCACATCCGTAGCTTTCACTTCTAGCTGAAACTCAGATGACGAAAGAAGGCGGAGAGTGTGGATTTAGAAAACCCTAATTTCAGAGAGAGAGAGAGAGAGGAGAGGATTTTTGGAAAACGAGACGATAACTACAGAAAGAGGGCTTTGGTGTTTGTGGGTTTTGGCTTGGCGCAAAGACAGAGGAGAGGAAGAAGAGAGAGGGATAAAATGGATTAGGGTTTAAGTTTGGATCTTTTTTTAAAAAAAAATTATCGACTTTTCCATTAATTTCCACCAAGTAATACCATTATGTGGTGTGGTAACGTCAATAATTAATTACGATGATTAGTGAGTGGGACTAATGTTAATGTACGTTTTATAATAATCGTTATGGGTAAAAATACGTTTAAAATGCGGTTGTGTCCGTATTAGGGGATGACAGGGAAGAAGACGGTCTTTTTTGTCATCATTCTGATTTGTGACACGTGCTACTCACAAATAAGTAAATAAATAAAATTTTCTCTCTTTTAAAAAAACCTTGTTTATCCCTACAAATCTACGATGTTAATATTGGACTAGTCTTTTATTTGGGCCTAGCCTTTGTTAAAGCGATGTCCTAATGGAGTTAATTATCTGTAGTAAGTGTTACAGTCTTACAGATGTAGGCCATTTTATTTAATGGACACACTGCGACGTGAGGTATGTATTCTTTTTATTTATGCTTTTCTGCCAACAAATTTTCTTTACTTTTTGTTTCTTTCTTGTTTAAAAAATTAATGGGGTCAAATTTTTTTTTTTTTTTTTTCTTGCCAGATGTGTACAGTGATGAGTAAAATGAAAATTTTCTTAGAAGTATGTGAACTTTATCCGCTAATATTAACATGAAAAACTTTCATCTACTGGGTTTAATCGCGAGTTAATTCAATTGAGATATTTTGAAGTACCAGTGATGCTACTTTGCTTACATGAGAAATAGCCGTTCAAATTGTAATTCCTACTTTCTGGATAAGAAGGTCGACGACCTTCGTGGATTCGTTGTACTGTATACGTTAGCGAAAGATTGAATTCGAACATAAGAAAGTAGTCAAAATAGTGCGTACTATTGTATTCTCAATTGATAAGCTTAATGGGCTTGAAAGGCCATCATATAATTGAAAGCCCAAATATTTTAGGTTAGATTTCTCATTCCGCGAAAAATAAGCGAAAATATAAATACCACTGTTGCTCATAAATCTCGCTACTTCCGCTGCTTCTAGAGTTTGCGGCGTCTGATGGAGACAAACCCTAGTTCTTGTGTAGAAAATCAGAGAGAGATGGCGGAAGCAGCAGCTAAAAACGTTGATCCCAATCCATCCAAAACCAAGGACATACGGAATTATCTCTGCCAGTATTGCGGAATCAGGAGATCTAAAAAGTATCTCATCACTTCACACATCAATTCTCACCATAAGGTTTGGATCTCTCTCTTGAGTCTTTTAGACAGCTTGATGATCAAGACCTAAATCGAGGGTTTGTCTAACTTCCTTGTTCTGGACATTTCTCCGTGTTCATTTTAGATGGAAGTGGAAGAGGAAAGAGGTGATGAAGCTTGTGAGGAGGGTGAAGAAGAGGTCTCTGGTAAACATATTTGCCAGGAGTGTGGTGCTGAGTTTAAGAAACCTGCTCACTTGAAGCAACATATGCAGAGCCATTCGCTCGAGGTAAAGAGTACTATGCATCCTCATTATCTAATTTAAGCCCAGTTTTAACTGAATCCTCGAGGCAAATATACTATAGTTTGGAGTTAGGGACGCTCGTGGGTTTGCTTAGTTCTGAGTGTTGTTCTTATTACGAACTAAAAGTTTACGCCTTTGCAGGAAATAAATGGCCTTTTTGTTAATAATACAAATGGTCTTACTTTTGTTGTTGCGTGAGGCATTGGATCCCAAAGAGTGAACTCCAAAATGCGAGGCTACGTGTTACGGACTAGTATCAGGTTGGGAGACCTCCTGAGAAGCTCCAACACGTAAGCCTCGATCACGCTAAAGGTTTGAGATCTGATGTTCATTTTGTTTTCTTTTTTTGTTTTCTTTTGTTTTTGGCTGCTCAATATTTCCGGATTTTGTGTCTTATATTGGATCGTGTTTCTGATGGTTTTCTTTTTCTCGCTGTGCAGAGACCTTTTGCATGCTATGTGGATGATTGTACTTCTAGTTATAGGAGAAAAGATCATCTCAATAGGCACCTTCTTACACATAAAGGGAAGCTATTTAAGTGTCCAATGGAGAACTGCAAGAGTGAATTTTCAGTACATGGCAATATAAGTAGGCATGTCAAGCAATTTCATTGTGATGGCGATGGTAACAAGGATGATACTGGTAATGGTGATAGTAAGAAGGTCGATGCTGGTAAGGAGGATGTTGTTAATGGAGATTCTCAACCCTCGGAATGTTCAACTGCTGATAAGAAGTGTGTCTGTAAAGAAATTGGCTGTGGAAAGGCCTTCAAGTATCCTTCACAGCTGCAGAAGCATCAGGATTCTCATGGTAAGTGCCCCATACTTCTGTCATTAAGCACTACTTCTGATTTTCCTCTAGTTTATGAACTTGTGTGTTTGGACTACTTACTAGCTCTGAGCATTTTTTACATGTTCTTTCCAAATATTTGTTTTTAAAAACAAAGACCGTTCTCCATATTTATATATCTGCCTATTTACAAGTCTCTAAAGACTTATGGATCTATATTGCAGTGAAAGTGGACTCGGTGGAGGCTTTTTGTCCCGAGACTGGGTGTATGAAGTACTTTACAAACGAGGAATGTCTTAAGGCACACATACGATCCTGCCATCTGCACATCAATTGTGAGATATGCGGTTCTAAGCATTTGAAGAAGAACATTAAGAGACACATACGGACTCATGACGAAGATTCATCGCCAGGAGAAATAAAATGTGAAGTCGAGGGTTGCTCTTCGACATTCTCGAAGGTAAAAAAAACATCCAGAATGAAACACTTGGTTCAAAACAAGTATCGGTTTCAGTACGAGATTATTAAGCATTGCCATGATTTCGCAGGCTTCTAATCTCCAGAAACACATGAAAGCAGTGCACGAGGATATCCGACCTTTCGCATGTGGCTTTCCAGGTTGTGGCATGAGATTTGCTTATAAACATGTCAGAAACAACCACGAGAATTCCGGGTCCCACGTCTATACCTGCGTAAGTTCAGTCCCCAAGTTGTATTTTTGTTATAAACTCAAAAGAAACTAGAATCTCACAAGGATGTTGGTTGGTGATTTCAGGGTGATTTTGTTGAAGCCGACGAAGATTTCACATCAAGACCAAGAGGTGGAATAAAGAGAAAGCATGTTACAGCGGAAATGCTGATACGGAAGAGGGTCATGCCGCCTCAGTTTGATTCCGAAGAACACGAGACTTATTAGATCTTACAAGCCTTTTTAGTCTTGAGATAATAGAATACCCTAAGTAATAGCTAAGCAGTGTGTAAAGTTTGTTTGTTTGTCTTGTCTGTAGAAGGAGATATAGAGCGACAGTTATAATAGAATGTATAATTTTCCAAACCCAAGCTTGAAGTAGTTTTAGTGTCACTTGTTTTTCAAGGCTTTAAAGAATTGGTACTAAACTACTAATCGAAGGCTTAGAAAATAAGGTTATGGTATAAAAATGGATACTTAACTGTAAAGTCAAATCTCTACTCTTTTCGTCCATATTCATTATGTGCTAAGAATCTTAAACTTCCTAAGTATTCGGTCAAGTAAGCTAAACTTTTTCACCCTTGAAAGAAGTTAATCGTTGAGTTAAATAATTCATTCGTTAAGCTCGTCAGAGTCCAATACTCGTCCTGTTGACAACAAGGACAACTTTGAAAATTTTGATTTTAGATTCGAATTTTAGTGATTATTAAACAAATGCAAATTTGACATCGCATATAGCACGTACCAATACTTCGACGAGGTAATCCGCAAGATGGGGAAGCATCGATCTTTGCTGCAGCTTCGGACATAGACAGTATCAAATGATCATCCCTCGCCGCACCGGCACCGTTCGATTTATACTTCTTTACAGTACCAGAACTGATCACATCCATTAGGTTTTTAGGTGATGTCTCTCATAATAATACACAAATTGCAATGGTGGGTTACGTTTTGAGTTACACAATCTAGAATTTGATCCATAATGTTTTATTGCCTCCATAATAAGTTCATTAGGTGGAGTAATCTACAAAAAAAAAAGACAGCAGTGGCGTGTCCTCTCTATTGCTTGCACGTAGAGTACATGTCATATCCTTCCTCCGAGACGCAGTCGCTGTCTTGTTCCCAAAAGTTGTACGCTCCATCTCTCTGACTCTACATCTATTCGCCGAGACGGTATTTTGATACTTTCTCTAGAAAGACGTGTAAACGCTCGATGGTATCCCTCCTTCGAATCCCATCCACTCCTCCCACTCATCGGTTTCATCCATTTCTGTAATCTCTTCTTCTTCTGGTTCTTCTCCTTTTTCAAACTTTTTCATCAAACTCTGAAACGTGATGGATATAAATTATTTTTTAGTATCTATTGTTAGTTTTGGTTGTTATGTTTAGGATGCTAAAACTTTTAAATGAGCACTCAATTGCATGATGGATTGCCTAAATACATTTAACATCGCATAGTGAAGTTATAGCATAAGAGCACGTACATCAGAAGTTCTAAACTTCAGGTTCACCAAAAAAAAATATTAAACTATTTGTGGGGCCCATGAATAGTGGCGAACCCACATCTAAAAAACTCTTATTTTCGAACCTCTCTCTCCTCAATATCGCCAGGTGTCGTCATGTGATTGGTCTAATTTAAATATCTTTTTTTTTTCTGCGATTTACAAAAAGAAAAAAAAAAAAATTAATAAATTTTTTTTTTTAGAACCCCAGAAGGGGTTCATTAATGTATTTGCTCTAAAAAGAAAGGAAGAAGTACCAAAAGAAACTAAACCACGTACACACAATACAAAAGCAAGGCTTACTTTCTTGATATTTGTTAATCCAAAAAAGAAAATCAAGAAATCAGAAAGAGTAAAAGAAAAATTAACCTCGTAAGCTGATTTGATCTCCTTGAAATCATTCTCCTGTCCCTTGTGCACATCTGGATGGTACTGCAATCAATCATTTATTTTTCTCTCTTATTTAGTTCTTTATTTCTTGATTTGATTCCACAAATGAAGTTTGGAGCTTCTCCCTGAAAAAAAAAAAAAAAAGAAAGAAAAAACAAGAAATAGGACACAAACTGGGACATAATGCTTTACCTTAAGAGCGAGACGTTTGAAGGCCCGCTTGACTTCTCCTTGAGAGGCAAAAGGAGTCAAGCCAAGAATCGTGTAATGGCTGAGATCTGGCGTCGAGCATCTCGTCGGAAACCTTACCATTAACTGGTGGATATGGTCGGTGGTTTTGATGGCGGAACCGGGATGATTCGTCGGAGCTCTAAACCGGAAATTACGTATCATCGTTCTTCACCAACCATTTAGTTCTTTATTTTTTTGGGGGGAATATGTGATGGATTTTTACACAGAAACGTAATCTTTTCACACGACGGTATGGTCCATTGGATATCCGAATCAAAAGTCTGACGTCGGTGATTGTTTGTTTATTTTAATATTTTTGTGTTCCTTTGGTCTTGGGGTGTGTAAATGCATTCGTTATTTATTGCCATTGAAAAACTCTAAACAGTGAGGAAAAGAAAAGAGAGAGAGGCAAAACACTGTCGTTTAGTGTAAAAAAAGCGGCAAACAAATCATTCTTTTGTATTTTTCTCATTTCTCATAATAAAAATAGAGGCAATATGTTTTCGTAGAAATTTTGACAAGCTCATATGCAGCATAAAAATAGTGCCAACTATGAGATACTTTTTTCTCCAAGTTTATGAAATTATTGAAAATTCTTAGTCATTTATAACAATATTTGTCTCCATGTATAAATATAAACTGTAACTTTCAAAACGCAGCTGTCAAATAAAAACATTCGCTTGTCCAGAAACAAACATTCATTCAGATATAAACCCAAAGAGCGACGATGATTTCGATCATACCAGAGCACCAATTTCACCAACTTGATTCATATCACCATTGAGCTCTGCCATTGAGGCCACTCACCATACATCTATAACATTAAAAAAAAAAGAAACGTAAATAATGTGACATTGCTCTGAAGTTTTACTCTATTACACAAAATATTAAAATATTTAATTTACTAGTACAAACCTGATGAAAAGTTATCCAGCCGTGTAGATCTTCCAAGCCTTCAAAAGCTTTAGCGTCTTCGATTTCGGCGTCTTTGGCAGCTTTTGCGGCTCTGGCAGCAGCTGAAACTTTGCCAATTATGAGTCAAATGTCAATAGTACTACAATTTTTGTTCTGTTCGCAAGTAGTTGCAACAGCGATGTTAAATTTACGATACTCACCAGTTTCATGAATTTCAATATCACTCTCTAAGTTAACAAATTCGACTACATCATCATTACCCTGTAAAGAAAAGAAACTATGGTTTAATTGAAACAGATTATAGATTTTCATGCGTGTTATGTTATTTATCAAGAAGACATATATAGAATTGTGGTCGTGCACTTTGTGCATTCGTGGTTAAATAAGAGATTTGAATTTGTAACGCACCATGTTTGTCAAAGTATAGTTCTTGATGTTCATCATCGATAATTAGATCTCAATTTTAGTTAAACTAGTATGTACCTGATCTCCCAAAACAGAATAACGTTGTCTTAAGCTCCAACTACCACTGTTACTTCTTTTTGGATCACCATAATTATGATTGCCACGATCACATTCACGTCCACGAGCACAAGCATAATTACGGTTACGACCATAACGACGACCACGAGCACGGATCTCTTCTGAATACATTCCAGAAACAAGATCAACATCTTCATCGTCTGAAATATTGATAACCTCTTTCTCATTAGCTTGACCAGCTATAGTGAGTCCACGAAACATCATCTTCTACAAAATACGAAAATATTACTGTTACTATAGATCGTATATATGCAGCTATAATTTAAAACTTGGAAAGTACAAACTTAACTACAAATGTAACTATAAAATTATGCTTTATAGATACTCATGATATGCAGTAACATATATACATGTTCCAAATCACAGTTTAGTATACATATGTGACCACCAAAATATACAAACTATACTAAGAGAAATATGATGTACATATTTGTGCGTTTTTTTTTAATGAAAAACGTTATGAAGAGAAAATAGCTTTCTAATTACAACAAGATGGTTGTGCTTAATCGTTTGATACTAGATTTTACGAACTCTGAATGCATGTTGAGCTAATTTGATAAATAATTCTTACTTATAATTCGGGATGCATAAAAATGTAAGAGAAATGACTATATTTTCCAAAAGATGAACTACAGTACAGTGTATCTGTGATAAAATAAAAAGAATTAAGCTACAGTGTATCAATTTATGTAGATAGCCAAACCTATATATGTTTTCTTCCATAATCTAAGAAACTATTTTGAATTAGCTAAGATATTTCCTGAAAATTTTGAAGGATTTAAAGATTAAACTGATATATATATATATATAAGCTAGTCAAACTTTTGAAAAATGAAAAGTGCGCATCTGTGCAATGCTTAGATACTTACTCTCTTGCTTCCGCGTAGTGGAAATTGGGAGAGAGCAGGAAGAGCAAGAACCTGTTTGTTGAAAAAAGAAAAAAGATTGTAGCATATCAAGTTACTGTTACATAAATGCATGATTCTGTTTATTTTTCTCGTTAACAATATCTGAGGCTGAGTGGTTATATCTAAGAGTGTAAGACCAAGCGGAGTTGGTAGGATAATCATCCAATCGTTCCATGTCTCCAGATTTATGTTTGAAGTAAGAAAGTGTATAGAATTACTAGTTTAGTAGGCAAAAACTGAAACGAAAACGAAACACGAGAATACTCTCCGATCCGACTATGCATTGGTTACGAGATGTCATCTTATAATTTCATCACAAGTGCTTATTAATTTCAGACAAAATTAGACCCAAACGTAACATCAGTTTTAGTAAAAAGGATTATAGTACTTAATACTTATTTAGCTAATTAAATTTTGTGTGAAAATAACCAAAATTTATTTCAATTCAATTGACGAACAAGCAATAACAGTCTTTCAGTAATCTTGTTTTCTGTATACTTAAACATTTGAATATGTGATTAATCACACTTTTTTTTTCTTTCAGTGATCTGTTTTTTATGATTTTGAAAATATAAACTATAATTTTGGCTATATCTATATAAAAATATATCAACCAATTTTTAAAAATAATAAAATGGATATATTAGATTGGTACTCATACAAACAAAAAATGTTTTGTTCAAATTTACTGCGTAAAAAAAATAATATTAATTTCAAAGTTTCTGCAAAAATGTAAAATCAAAATCTGTATATTATTTCCATTCAATTATACAAATTTTTGTTTTATCACCTTTACTCATAATGATACCAAACCAAAACTAAGTCCAATAACAAAAGTAGGAAAATGCAAAAAAGTCCTGACCATTGTTTTGACTGAACATAAATGATCATTTTAGTTATGTTATATAAAACTATATCAATTAGTTTTTAAATAAGTAATAGATTAGATTGTTTGCGTGCAACGCAAATAAGAAAGTTCATTTAAATTTCCCGCGTAAACTAAATAAATGTTAAATTCAAATTTCTGCAAAAATGTTAAAACAAGATCTATATATTCTCTCCGGTTGATCATTTTAATCGTGGATTAACCATCTTATTGTTGGTTAGATCAAACAAAAACCAAATTCAATAAGAAAACAAATAGAAAATGAAAAAATCAAATGATAATTTTGATTCAATATGTTATCACACATAGAAGATATATCATTATCAAATAGTGGATCTATAACCTACAATATTTATTACAACCAATCGCAAAGCATACGATTTAATGGAAAACAAGAATGGGCTCTCAACGAATCAACAAAACAAACTGGAAGGATTAATTAACTGTGAGATTTTTTGCATTACATAGCAAAGTTTGGGACCTACCACAGATCGTCGTGGTCCAGATTGAGAGGGAAGATTTGAGGGGTCAGACATGTTGGAGACTTAAAGTCGTTTTCACTTTTCTATAATGTTTGTCTAAGATTCAATCTTATGTCAAATTTTGTAAAATCAAAGTGATAAAAGGCATAGTACATTTACTGTTTTGTGTCTTTATACTTATGAGTATTCATATTTATGTAAATGGACGAAAATAGACATGAGGGGATTTTAGTTTTTTGTTTTTGTTTTTTATATATCTCACCCAGTAACCATCCCTTAATTTTGTTGACAAAATGACAAAACAAATAGAAAAATATAATCAGTAAACTCAGAATCGACGTAATTAAAAAATAATTAAAAAATGAAAACCTTTGTACAATTCAGATATTTTTGAACACGTTCTTACTTTCCTTTGGTGAGGTTCTTTTCCCAAATGTATATGTCCGAGTAAAGTAAACTCATAACTAGTTTTAGTCTTTTAGAGATGAAAATCTTATGTCACATATACATAACTAGTATTTCATAAAACCAAGTATGTGAGTAAATTATAATCAAACATATGAATATATTATGGGTAATTTTCATATTAATTAGATGAAAACATTCAAGCTTAAGAATATATGTGATTGCTAAGTAGTCAGAATGGAGTTAACCATGGAAATGATAAGTACCTGTCACCAGTCACCACATTGATGCTAATAGGTACATAAAAATATTTATTTCCAAAACAAATTTTCCTCAAGTGTTGACCAACAAATAAAAATAAAAATTACCATAAGAAAGTAATTTCTATGTCTACACCATATTTCCTTTCACAAAAACTATTAATATTTTCATTTTAAAAGAAATAATTCAAAAATTCAAAATAAATAGTATTAAATAGAAAAAAAATCTACTACTTCTGGAGAATTATTACTGACCGTTCG
>OVBB01002366.1:0-11601 GCA_900406415.1 Isatis lusitanica | reverse complement strand
GTTCGGGGGTGTTACAAAGAGACCCTCCGATCCAGGCAAAATCTGAATCCTGTTTTACGACGGAACAACGAACCCGAAGAAATATATGCGGGATTCTGCCTTTTATTCGTCGAATGCCTGAAAGGAGCGGTCTTGACGTGGTTCTCCCGCTTGGAGAGAGATTCGATCGACAATTTCGACCAACTGTCTGCAGCATTCCTCAAGCACTAATCTCTATTCATAAGCCGCTTGAGGTCCGACGCATACCTCTACTCACTATCCCAATGATCCGACGAAAGTCTCCGAGATTTTTTCTAGAGGTTCAAGGTGATTGTATCAAAGATCGACGTCTTGAGCGAAAATGACACAATAAACGCCTTAAGGAATTCCCTGTGGCGCAACTCCTATTATCGAGATGAAATCACCGTGAATCCCCCAGTGACTATCCAAGATGCCCTGCACAACATTCTCAAACATCGTAATCCTTGAAGCAGAGATGAAGGTCTTGATAAAAGAGCATTGACCGCCAGTGCCGGAGATCCAATGCCCGACCCGACTTTCTAATGCCCGACCCAACTTTCCAATGCTCCAAGAGAACGACGAAGCGGGCGCAGTAGCGGTTATATTGACAACGATGGGACGAATGTTGAAGGAGCACATAATTACCAAGTGAGCACGGAGAAATCTTCCAAACGGCAAAGGAGATAAGTCAGAGATGTCATAGACTGACTGTCCCAAAAAAAAAAAACAGAACTATGAGTACGTAGGCATCTCGCTTAAAAAACGAGTTTCAGTTGCCCTCCTCCATAAAAAGGGGGAGNGGGGGGGGGGGGGGGGGGGGGGGAGTGGGTCCGTATATATTCATACTACCGCAAAGAGCCGAAGCGACATCAAAGTTTTGCGGAAAAGTTTGAAGGATAAACACTGGGACTTAGTATCTCACAACCCATCCAAAATTTGAACGATATCCATGGAATGTCGACCAAGACGTGAATTCCGGATGAACACTATCTCACAACCCATCCCGATAAGCAGTCAATCCTTCCAAACAAGCGAAAAGAAATAAGAACTCCGGATGAAAATCGGGACTTAGCATCTCACAACACATCCGGAATCATTTCGCCCTGAGATCAACACGTTACAGTTCGGATGATGAAATTGAGATATAGCATCCCAAAACCCATCCGAAAAACGAACGTGTTCCCAGAAAGAACGACCAAGAGATGAACTCCGGATGAATACTGGGACTTAGAATCTCACAGCCCATCCAGATAAACAGAAGATTCTTCCAAAAGAACGAAAAAGTCGCAGACTCCAAATGAACACCAAGACTTAGCATCTCGTAATCCATTTGGAATCGTCCGCCTAAAGATCAACTCAGAGAAGCTTCTGTAACTCACTCAAGTTCTTCTGAAAGAATGATAAAGTCGCGGACTCCGAATAAACACCGGGACTTTGCATCTCGCCACCCATCCGGAATTGTCGCCCAAAGTTCAATTTGGAGAAGCTCCTGCAACCCATTCAATTTTTTCAAACAAACTTGTCTGTTGCAGGCCACAACAAGACATCATCATCTCAACCAAGGTTCTTTCAACATCCCGCAGCGAATAAATGTAGCGAGCTATACAAATATCTATACTAATATCAGAAGGGTGTAACTCGATCGAGAATAGTTGGGAGTGTCAAGACGATATATTCTATTTATTTTATCTTCAGGAGCACTTTGCATAAGGGAATAGTGCGAAGTATAAACCGCGAAATAAGCTCGCCAAACCCAGTAAACACCGTAAAAGGAAAGCTGGTCGTAATACATATCGCAAACGCAATACCAAACGGGCTATAGTATTAGAACTTAAACGCGTTTTGTCAAAAGGGGAATTGAGAAGTCGGATGCACCAACTCCCCTGTGACATCAAGAACAAGCGCCAAATGCCAGACTTAAAGAGTATCCCGACGATACACTGGTCCAAAAGATCGGAGTGCCGGGCAAAGCACCCCCATCACGACATTCAAGACTCAAGTCAATCAAAATTCAGAAACAAACAAAAGATAAAGGATAAGTTTTAAAGAAAAGCAGAGTTCAACAAGTCCAAAGGATTCCATGATCCCGGAAAAAAAAAAAATTGTTCACGAAACACTGTTCACGCACAACATGTTTCATGAAACACTGTTCATGTGTGTACTGTTCACGAAACACCACCACACACGTACTGTTCAAGAAACATTGTTACACACGTACTGTTCACGAAACACTATCATCCATGTACTGTTCACGAAAACTGTTCACAGATTAGTGTTCATGGATCACTATTCATGAATGTTGGGGCTCAAGTTAAGTCCAAAATAATCAAATTCAATATACTACCAGAGTTACCAATGTCCTACATCGGAAGTAGCTCTCATCAGCATCTCAAGTCTACCAGTGTATATATGATATGTTGTACTATGTTAAAGCCATCTCATTCTCATTACTTAGCATTTTTGTATTGTAAGACAATTAGCTTTTATAAAAATTCTTGTACTTTGGAAAGAAGATCATTAATAAAATAAAATTTCGATTTTGGTTCTTGAGTTCTTAGAAAATAGGATTTTCGAGCCCCCACTTATTATATGTATTGATTGTGTGTGTTTTGACTCTCACATTATTTATACTAAGTAGTCTAAGGTATCGAAAAGTAATCTAAGCACTTCAGGACGTTGGAAAATCCCCTTCCAGCCGCCGAATTTGACCTAATGCAGTGTGGCCCGCGAGCTGCTTCCTGTCCAATGCGGCCTGTTTGTCTGATTCGGCCCAGCTTGTCTTTCAACCTTCAGTTTGATCATTCATTTGGTTTAGTCGCGACTTAATGTCTTGATTTCGGTTTTACACGTAGAATTCCCATTTCATGTATGTGGAACATCAAGAACTTATCCGTAAAACAGCACGATGTTTTACGGAAACGGAATGATGTTTCGGGGAACCTATTAAGACAAAAGACATAATTTTTATTTTGGAATTTTCGTACGTAACATATTTTCCAATCGGAGATTCCGCACTCCTTCTCGGAAAATAAGCAGTGGAGTTCTAATGATCGGAGGAAAGTTAGTCGACAACTTATAAACTCCGCTCAGGAATGTTGATCAACTGTTTCGGAAGATGAGATCTAGCTAACACAAGATCAACATTCCAGCTCAGCTAAAATCTTGGCCAGGAAAATACATTGAGATTCGATTCGTAAGACTCGTAGAAAACTTAGTTCGGAAAGTACTTGCTTAATGCTACCGAGCAGAGTTCAGTGAATCCAGCTCGACACATTTTTTCTTGATGCTGCCGAGCTGAATGAATCCAGCTCGACATGTTTTTTCTCAAATGCTGTTGAGCTGAATGAACTCAGCTCGGCACATTTTGCTTGAATGTTGCCGAGCTAAATCAACTTAGCTTTGCACATATTTGTTCGGAGAACAAGTTGTTTTACGTATAAGCTTGGTTCAATCAGTTTCCATTTATTTTAGC
Organism: Isatis lusitanica; assembly: GCA_900406415.1. Taxonomy (NCBI): domain Eukaryota; kingdom Viridiplantae; phylum Streptophyta; class Magnoliopsida; order Brassicales; family Brassicaceae; genus Isatis; species Isatis lusitanica. The sequence goes on along the minus strand of OVBB01002366.1, from coordinate 8,129 downwards.
TCGGCAATGCAAAATCCAGCTCAGAATTGCCTAACTGAGCTCAGGTGGGCACATATAGAGAAGTTCCAGGTCAGCACATTCTTCGTATAAGTTCAGCTCAGCCGTACAGAGAAGATCCAAGTCTGCATGTTCTCCGTATAAGTTCAGCCAGGGAATTTCGACCATTTCTTGTTCTTGTGTCGCGAACTTATGATTTATACGAATACAAGAATTGACTCGGGATTCTGTATCTTCCGATTCTTAGATCCTCTTCGATGTTTAAGCGTTTTTAGTTGTTAACCTTGAGAGTGTGGGTTTTGACCCCAACCTTTGAACTGTTAGGCTAGGCTTTGGATGATCTTCAGATAGGTTTCCATCATATCATCCCTCGTCTTGTATTCTCCTCTTAATTGGTTTGCGACCAGCTGGGAATCACAATATGCTTGGAGATTATGGATTTTATGGCTGAGGGAGAGTCTTAATCCTGCTATTAGAGTGATTGTTCTATGAGTTCTTTGTTTTGTGATGTTAATCGCATTCCGACTCCTAACCTTGCTTTGGCGATGATCAGTCTTCATGAAGTGTCCAAATCGAGTTTGGAGTTAGCTCTCCGACACCCGCGGTTGGGAGTTCGACTATGAAGTCTGCAAAAACATGGGATTTGGCATATGTCCTAGTTTGGTATTCGATATCGTACTCTCTTACCTCCACTATCTATTTCGCTTTGGCCTTGAAGGTGCCGAGCTGAATGCCGCGAATTCAGCTCGGCACGTCTTGGTCTCGTGCGCCCGGGCAGAAAGTCATGAGCTCAGCTCCGCATGCTCTGTCAGATGCTGCCGAGCTGAATGCCATGATTCCTGTTTGGCACAGTATTGGACATTTCAGCTAGGCACGTTTCTGCTTACGAAAACGTTGTTTTCTCGTATAAGTTGATTCGGACAGTCTACGTACATTTTCAGCTCGGCAAGGCACGATCCAGCTCGACATTGCCTAGCTGAGTTCAGGTCGGCACATAGGGGAAGAGAGTCCAGGTTGGCACCTTCCGAAAGACTCTAGGTCGGTATCCTCGGGGACACTCCAGGTCGGCACCTTCCGTGACATTCCAGGTTGGCACCTTCGGGGAGACTCCAAGTCGGCACCTCTTTTAGCTTAGCTATTTTTTTTGCAAAAATCAGCTTGGCCACTTTCCGCAAAGTTCAACTTGGCCGCACTGGCTTTTCCCGCGAACTTATGGCTATACAAATACGGGAGTTGACTTGGAACTCCGTATTTTCCTATTCCTGGATTCTCTTCGATGTTTAGACATTTCTAGCCATTAATCTCGAGAGTGCGGGTTTTGACCCCAACAGTTAGCCCCCCAACTCGTAAGTCTCGGTCTAAATGACAACAAGGTTAAAGTTATGTGAATTTGAGGTTAGGGGCTCGAATGTCGACAAGTTGATAACTCGACTTTCGTTTTGGGAACTCTATAATCTTTATCGGGATGAAGACTGTTTCGAAAAAAGTTTTTCCAAGTAAGTTGAGATAAAGACTCATTCGGAAAGTGTTTTTCCAAGTGAGTCAAGATGAAGACTGCTTCGGAAAGTGTTTTTCCGAGTGAGTCGAAATGAAGACTGCTTCGAAAGTGTTTTTCCAAGTGAGTCGAGATGAAGACTGCTTCAGAAAGTTTTTTTCCGAGTGAGTCAAAAATTTAGACATGCTTCAGAAAGTGTTTTTCCAATTGAGTCGAAATGAAGACTGCTTGGAAAGTCTGTTTCCGAATGAGTCGAGAAGAATACTGCTTCGGAAAGTGTTTTTCCGAGTGAGTCTGAAATGAAGACTGCTTTGGGAAGTGCTTTTCCGAGTGAGTCGAGATGCAGTTTCCTTAAGTCTTGGCCTTCTTGTCATTTTTTTTATTCCTTCCGAGCTCAATGTTTGGCTAGGCAAAAGTTTCTGTGCCGAGCTGGAAATGCAGCTCGGTGAAGAGTTTTGTGCCCAGCTGAACACATTCAGCTCGGCGTGTGATGTGGTACCGAGCTGAACGTGCAGCTCGGAGAGGAGTCTTGTGCCTAGCTGAAATTGCAGCTCAGCAAGTAGTGTTTAATGAATTGCTCTCACAAGTTCTGAACGACTTTGAGGTATGCCTCTATCTGATCGTCTCTGGCTTTGTACTCTCCGCTGAATTGGTTTGCGACCAATTGCAAATCTTAGAAAGCATGGACGTTTTGGATCATAATTCCGACTGCGATCAGCTCGGCATTGCCTTAGCTAGTTTCCGCGATCAGCTCGGCATTGCCTTAGCTAGTTTCCGCGAAGATCAGCTTGGCCACGCTGGTTTTTCCCGCAAATTTATCATTTATACGAATACAGGAGTTGACTTGGAACTCCGTATTTTTCCGATCCTTAGACTCTCTTCGATGTTTAGCCATTTCTAGTTGTTAATCTCGAGAGTGCGGGTTTCGCCCCAACAACACTGATTCTTTTCCACATGTTTATGAAGAAATCTCATCAGGAGAAGCATAAAGAGAGAGCCACAAATTGATATCATGGAGCAGCCAACCGAGCTTGTGCCATAACCAGATCTTGTGTCCATTCCTTATGACTATCCTAAGCAATGTAAGAAACTTGATTTTTTTAGGATAGATCCCAGTATGTCTAGGACAAATCCCAGTTTGTTTAGGACAGAGCTGAATTTATTAGGACAGAGCCTAATTTGGTTGATTTGGTTTATGCTCTTGATGAAAAAACGATTTGGTTTAGAGAAAAAAAAAAAGAACAAGTTTCTTAATTTTCTTAATTTGTTCTCAACTTGATTACAATTTCTGAACACTTATCTGTGAACAGCATTTGATTGATCTAGTTTTAAAAAGTTTTTCTGAATTTACAATGTTCATCTCATGTTTTGATAAAGCTTTGCTTGTCTTAAAATAACTTTTAGACTTTTATCAGTTCTTGATGTTTGATAAAATCTTTGAGATTCAAAAAAAGCATTTGGTGCTTGTTTTGAATGTTTATGCATGGAGAAATTGTTTGTGCATCTTGAGGATTTGCTTGGTTATTCCTTTTGTACATGTGATCTGGGTTTTCTAGTCATCGTTAAAGCACAGGGAACACAGGTTATAGATTATGCCTCAATGGCAAGAGTGCTTTAAGATGATTATGGACCATTAGATCATTTGATCAAGGATTTGTACCAAGAGAAAGAAAGTCGCAGACACTTCCAAGAGACTTATCCGTCTAGAGCAAGGACATGGAAACACATATGGATTCTGCCATCTAGTCTCCAAGGAAGTCCTAATCCTTTTGTGGATAACATTATCTACAATGTTTCATTCTACCTTAGAGTTTCAGAGTCTAATTCATTTTCTTGTGACAGGTTCATTGGAGGCTATAAGGATGATCAAGTGGGAGCGTTGATGGAACCATGCTATTCCGACTCATTCTCAGGCAGCCTAGGCAATTTTCCACGGCCAAGTGTGTATGAGGAACCATTTGGCCATGCAAAACCCCACATGGAGCGTGTTAGATCAAGAGTTAGTCGAGATTTCACCCTTCTTGGCCATAGTGAGCTGGTTCGGCCACCTGAGCAACTTCATGAGACTACCTTTTGAATTTCATAATGCATTGCATATCTCAGATCAGCCACATACCAATCCGCAAGGTAAGAGGATCAGGAAGTTTAAGTTTGCACCAGATCGTCCCGAATAACCAGTCTACTTAAAGATGGGCCAATTTCAAATCTTGAAACCAGTTCCTGATAAGAAAATCCAAAGTAAAGATCATTTGATTTTTTTTTCCTATGGTATTAACACATCTTCTCTTCATGCAGGCCAAACAGATTTGAGGACAGATCTTTTTCAAGAAGGAGGGGATGATACAATCATGGAAAGCATCGAGGATAGGAATCTGGAACCAAAGCCAACAGCTGACCTTAAGGCCCAGAATCTTGAACCAGAAGGAATTAGAACTCATTTTAAGGAAGCTATTGGTCTAATTTCGGAAGGCCTAGACGAATTAGGAAGTCATTGTTCTGATTTCGGCAGGCCTACACAAATACGGAAGCTGGTGTTCAAATTCTAGCAGGACTACATGAACGTCTGTGGTGCCAATCAAATCAACACCTTTAATTCTCAATCAACCTATGGTTCTCAATCAAGTCCAGGGAGATCAGCAAATGGGCAAGTAATCTATTTTTACTCTTTTTCCCTTCCTTTGGTCTTGTCCCAATGGGTTTTCCAAAGAAGTTTTTAATGAGGCAAGTGAATTACTTCCCAATCACCCATTTGTTAATCCAGACCCAATTCTGGAAGCAACTGTTCGGATTCAAAAAGATCTTCACAAATACTAGATTCAGGAACGATATGTTCAGATTCAGGAAGGTCTTCCCAAATCGACCTTTTCGGAAGCATGAACAAGGATTTAGGAACTCCTTCCTTACGACGGATGAAATTCAGAAACATGATGATTTCAAAGGTCAAGGGTCATTTTTCAGCAGAAGAGTCGGTCAACAATTTTATTCCCCATTCAAGTATATTATCTTAATTGCTAGAAACCCCAAACACTTTTATATATGTATCTCAAAATCAATTGTAACAAAGAATCAACTTTCTATCAAACTTATTTTCGTTTTCGAAAACTCCCTTTAAGAGAGATTCTCATATGTTCTTCGTTGAACAAACCTCTTCCTATTGTCTAGGTGTGTCATATCCTAGGATAGCTGGAGTTGGATTATCAAGGGTAATTCCGCACTCATTGTGAGACCATTTGATCCACATTACCTTAACCCAGGCTAGTAGCTCGTGGTTGAAGGCATATTCATCCAGTTCTGTGAACTGTTATTAACCTTCTCAGTCCATATACATCTTTCACCATGCTTTGAGTGCAATACCTTGGGAAGATTGTATCGCTATCCGACGGGATATTTAAGGGATAGCCATAGACAGTCAGAATCCCGCCAAGATACCCCATGAGTTTATCGGGGCTCGGTTCTAGGATGCACCGTGAATTTCTCGGGGCTCGGTTTTGTTGTGTGAAGTTCTGGCTTGATGGTCTTTGTTATGCAGGGTGTTCACGGAATGAGAATTGGCCGGCACACTGATGAGATATCAGTTTCCACGCAAGTGTGTGCAAGGCGTTATGAGAATGCAGAGTGAGATGGAGTGGAGTTATGAGGAGTTTATGATATCAGTGCATATAGGCGTCTAGGATTGCATGTTTCAGCAATTATTTTCATGCATCAGCTATTTTATTGATTGATTGATTGGTTTATTGATTGATTGCTTGCTTGGGTTTAGGTTGTGAATCTTTCTCGTTTGTATCCTAGACTCACTGAGTAATCTTTGATTACTCACCTCTTTCTCTCTCTCTCGCAAGTAAGCAGTAGGAGTGGCGCGGAATGTTAGGGCACCGAAATAGATTGCTTTAGCTTTTGTAAAACCGGTATGTGGTTAAAGTATGTATTATTTCTTTTGGCATTAGGCCTTAGCCACAAATATATATAAGTTTGTAAGAACATGTTTTGGATGGTATGATATAAATAAAGATATATTTTTGCAAACTTAGCTTGCTTAACGATTTTAGTGTAGTCCGAACTAACACAACTCTAGACCAAAGTCCGGGTTGAAAAGCTTTAGGCCACGGTCGAGAGGTATCAGAGTTAAATGATGGAACGGTTCTGTTCTCGGATTTGTCCCGAGAGGAACTGATCCGTTCGTTAGCCTCGACGTGTGGCACTCTCGGGTTAGGTTAGGCTTGTATGCTGGTCTTGCGTGTTCTTGTTTTATTGTCGTTTAGCCACACATGTCTAGTCCAGTTCGGGGGTATTACAAAGGCATCCTGAAAGCCTGAAAGCAGCAGAAGTGGAAAGACGCTGAGAAGTATCATGATCGCTTGGCCGAAGCAAAGGCTTCCCTTACTGAGCTATCCGCGGCTCAACTTGCCGAAGCGGAGTTAACCAAGTTTAACGGGAATTTTGGTCCTGCTTGGTGGCCTTGAGGACGGTGTATTGACCATTGCTGAAGAGAAAGCGAGCGTTAAGGCTTTGGCCGAGGGTCGCATAAATGACATAGGTCGGCTCCTGCAGAGCATGGAGGAACTCTCTGGGAGGATGAACTTCTCTCAAGTGTCTCTGTATGTATCTCATTGCGGTCCTGGCGAGGATCCGATTGGAGGTGGGGCTGCTGATGTCGGAGTGACAGACATTGCCGGTCTAACCTCAACGCTAAGCATGACCATCTCGGTGCTGATTCCGATTAGGATGGCACGTGTAATTGGTAAGTCTGTTTCTGTTGCTTTGGGTCGGTTAGGCCGTTGTGTTTTTCCTTATGTTTTCGATCATAAAATCATTCCTTCTCTGTCGAACTTCTAATCTTTTAAGAACTATATTTTTTCTTATGATTGTCTTGGAATTTGTGTTTGGCTTGTGTCTTGTGATGAGGGTGCTTTTCCAGGTACTCCAATCTTTGGGACAAGGGTATCGTCGAGGATACTTTCTAGGTTTGGCGCTTGGTGCTTGTTCTTGATATCGCGGGGAACTTAGTGCGCTTGACTTCTCTATTTCCATTTTGACGAAACGCATTTAAGATCTCGTATTACGGCCGGGTTGATACTGCGTTGTGAGATTTATTAAAACCAGTGTTCCTCGTTTGGTGTTTACCGGGTTTAGCAAACTTATTTCGCGGTTGACGCCCCGTAATATTCCCAATTTACAATTCTGAAGATAAACTTAATAGAATATCTTCCATACGCTTCCCATATTCCTTATGAGGTTAAACCTTTTTGATATTAGTCCGAAAATTTGAATAACGCGTTACTTTTATCCGCTTCAGGATGTTGAAAAAACCATGGTTGAGATGATGATGTCTTGTTGTCGCTAGCAACCGACGGATTTGTTTGAAAAAAAACACTTGATTGGGTTGCAGAAGTTTGTCGGAGTTGATCTTTGGGCCGACGATTCCGGATGGGTTGCGAGATGTTAAGTCCCGATGTTCATCTAGAGTTCATGTCTGTGTCGGTGTTTCTAGAAAATTGTTTGAATTTCTGATGGGTTTTGAAATGCTAAGACCCAGTGTCTATCCTTCGACCTTTTAACGCGGAAATACGATGTCTCTTGAAATTTTTGCCGGAGTATAGATATATACGGACCCACTCCCCCCTCCCCACCTTTATGGATGGGGGCAACTAAACTTGTTTTTTAGGCGAGCTGCCTACATACCCTTTGCGAAAAGGGACCAAGTGACCTGTTGTTCCAGTTTTTTTTTTAATTGAATAAGGCTAGGCCTTGCTTACGGAATTGTCTGTTGCTACTCCTTTGGTCTCGGACGTATTCTCTTCCGCTATCGTTAGTTCTTCTAGGTTGGTTTTTTTTTTACGGGCAGAGTCTCCATTCTCTCGAACTCGTCGGTTATGCTCCATTTATCTCGTGGCTTGGTACTTGTGCTAGTTTCTTGCGCTTAGGATTTTATCTCGGTGGAACCATCAGAATCTGGAGCTTTTGTTCTGCCAGAAAACATAGCCGAGCCTCTTTTTGGTTTCCTCAGATCGTTTCGATTCCACTCGGGGTATGGAACTTCAGGCACAAGTGGTACATTGACTGGATCGCTCGCATCGAGCTGATCCACGGGGATCCCATGATAATATTGTGAATTGCGGGGTGGTTAGCCACCACAAAATCCATGATCTTCGTGAAATCGTCGGAATGAACCCGGAGTTGAATCGTTCTATCAGTCATGGTGACCTCGCCAGAGAATCCGGTTAGCGACCTCGGGTTTGGCTTCACCTTCGAAATGTCAATGTTCATCCTCTGTAATGTCTCTCAGAATATCACTTCCACCGAGCTTTAGGTATCGAGTAAGATCCTGGAAACATCGTTGTCGTTGATATTGAATTCTACGACCAAGGGGTCATCGTGAGGCTGGTCGAGTCCGTTGGAGTCGATATCTTTGAAAGTGATCAGGTCGTCATTTTGAGTGACTGGCGCCTGTGGATTTTCCTTAGGAATGTCGTTATCGACGCGACCGTGTCCAGGCAGTATTGGGATCCTCCGATGATCATGTGGATTATCCTCTGAGGCTTTCCAATGTTACTCCGCTTTCGAGCTCTCCTGCTAAACACTTTGCCGTGAGCCTTCTTGCGATTGTTTTGCAGTTTTTGGTCGCATGGCCTTTGGACTT
>OVBB01002365.1:0-11603 GCA_900406415.1 Isatis lusitanica | reverse complement strand
ATTTTCTCCTAATATCAGTATTATTCAGACTTATTCTCTTAAACCATATCACATTATGGACACTGAAGGCAGTGAGATTCACATGGGAGATCTTGGCGGTGAAGCTTCTGCTAAATCAGAGGTTTGACGGCGAAGCTTCTGCTAAATCAGAGGTTTGACGGCGAAACATTATTCACCTTTGATGATGATGATACTTGGTTTAAGAGTGTCCCGGTTTATAAAAAATTACCAGGATTGATTTAGATAGTTTAACAAAACCAACTAACTAGAGTCATTAGATGTTTAAGAACCTCTTGACGTGACGTTTTGCATGATGTTGAGATTTGGATATTCACTGTTGGAGCTTTTGAGATTCTTCTCAACCTGAACGCACCATTAGTGTGAGCTGCAATGGTTTCGATGAAGGTATATACACAGTTTTGTTTTATGTACAGGTAGTTTTTGCCTTATGAAATGGGAATCAATCTTGCTTCTAACGACATTTTGTGATCAGGTTTGTTTGTGATTTAGATGTGACTCACATCATGCATGTGAGAGTTGGTGATGAGCTTCTGGTTGATGGTGGAATAGTAATATTTGAAGTGATCGAGAATATTGGTCCTGATGTGTCTATAATTTTAGTTCTCTCTCCCCACAACTATTTAGTGATTCTGTTTCTGCAGATCATTGATCAATTTTTGTGAATAAGCTTGTTGCAGGTGTTGGATTTTTGAAGAAGGGAAGAAAGAGAACAGAAAACGTGTTCTGTTTCCTTGAAACAAAACAGAGTAATAACCGAAATCTTTTTATTGATCTAAAACTTGTTATTTATATTAAGACAAAGTTGGTTTATATAGAAAACAAATAGTCACATATAAAGAGTTTGTAACTCTTCCGAAAAGACACAACCTTTCCAAAAGCGTAACTACCCATTCTTATACACACACATTTAATAACTAATTAAGTTAATTAGACCAAACTCAATTATAATCTAACATTCCCCCTTAATTGAGTTCTGGTCTCCCACCATACGTGCTTCTTCAATTCGTTCTTCCAACTTTGTGTTGCACATGCTCTCTTACGCATGTTTCTTCTTCTTCATTTTACCATCACTTCTTCTTTCATAATTATTTCATCTGCAGCAACAATAATTTACTCCACCCGAACAACAGCTTCCTCATTGAAACGCTCCTCTTCTCTTTGCAGATTCCTTTAACGAAATTTGCAAAAGTTCCTAAACAATTTATCTGTTTGTGCTCCAGAATAGAATCTGATAACTTATGATTATCAGACTGAACTGCTATATTTTTTTATTCTTCCCAATAGATGGCTTCTACCGTGTGATCGTCTTCTTCATATCTCTCATATGAGTTCCTCACATCTCCTCCGTGTTATTTTTTCACCCGGCGGTTTCCATTCAGTGCGTGGATCTCCTCCACTTTTTCTTTCTCCACATGAACTTCGGTTGTCTCTGCAACCCAATTTTGCTCCATTTTTCTTTATGAGGTAAGCATCCTCTTTCTTGCTTGGTGTCATCCTTTGACTACCATCAACGTCTCTTTCGCGTCTTCTGCGTGAATACCCTTCACGTCTTCTGCGTGAATACCCTTCACGTCTTTCACTTTTTCTGCGTGAATACCCTTCACGTCTTTCAATTTTTCTGCGTGAATACCCTTCATGTCTTTCACTTTTTGTGCTTTGAACAAAGTTTCAGATCTCTCTCCACAACTACCACTCCATATCAATTGTCTCCATTTCCTGTTGAGAAGATTCCCTATCTCCTTCAATCCTTTGGAGCCTTCCTCTTGAAGTTATGGCATGTGAATGTGCTTGTGCAGATTGATGGTGCTCTCTCTAGTCACCACATCTTCTTCCTTTTTTTTTTTTTCAGTTTCTCCTCTCCCTCTTTCTCTTCTTCTACAGCGGATCTCTTTTTTACTTTAATGTGTTTGAACATGTCCAAGACCGACATGTGCTCTGATACCATGTTGGATTTTTGAAGAAGGGAAGAAAGAGAACAGAAAACGTGTTCTGTTTCCTTGAAACAAAACAGAGTAATAACCGAAATCTTTTTATTGATCTAAAACTTGTTATTTATATTAAGACAAAATTGGTTTATATAGAAAACAATTAGTCACATATAAAGAGTTTGTAACTCTTCCCAAAAGACACAACCTTTCCAAAAGCGTAACTACCCATTCTTATACACACACATTTAATAACTAATTAAGTTAATTAGACCAAACTCAATTATAATCTAACATTCCCCCTTAATTGAGTTCTGGTCTCCCACCATACGTGCTTCTTCAATTCGTTCTTCCAACTTTGTGTTGCACATGCTCTCTTACGCATGTTTCTTCTTCTTCATTTTACCATCACTTCTTCTTTCATAATTATTTCATCTGCAGTGTTCATAAGGGTTTATAAGAATTTTAAAAAGGTTTATAAAATCATTTTAAAATGAGAAATTGCGAGAAATACCACTTTGCTTGTATCTTGAACATGATATTTGATATATCTCATGTACTACAAACTGAATCTAATCTTGAATAATTTATAAGTAGCTTTATAAAATTGATGTTAAGCACCCTTATAAGTCCATATAAAATTTATAAAGATTTTATAAAACTATTTATAGGGGTTTATAAAATTATTTTATATTTTATAAAGGTTTATAAATCCTATTTTATAAGGGTTATAAAACTATTTATAAGGGTTTATAAAACTATTTAATAAAGTTTATAAATTATTTTATAAAATGTTAAAAATTATTTGTAATTGTTTAAAATGATTTGTAAGGATTTATAAATCTAATTATTTATAAGGTCTTATAAAACCATGTATAAGGGTTTATAAAATTACTTATAAGGCTTTTATAAATTATAATTTTGAAATCATTTATAAGGCTTTATAAAAATTTATAAACAAAGGATTATAACATTATTAATAAGGTTTTATGAACATATTTATGAAGGTTTAAAAATCAGTATATATCATGTTAGTGAAAGAGTAAAGCTCTCATACATATCTCTCTCATAGCAGGTACATTAGAGGTTCACAACCTCAAGTTCTAAAAAGAAAATAATTAAATGAATTGTGGATCCCATGAATAGTGGCGAACCCACATCCAAAAAACTCCAATTTTCAAACTCCTCTCTCCTGAAAATTGCCGCATGTCGTCATGTGATTAGCCCAATTTAATTTTTTTTTATTCTTTTTTTCGCGATTTACAAAAGAAAAATTATTAAAACTTTTTTTTTAGAACTCCAAAAGGAATTCATTAATGTACTTGCTCTCACGCTTGTCATTCTATGACCTCCGTCTTGTAAAGAAAATAAAAACTTAAGGAGCTGAACTTGACAAGCTTTCAGTTTAGTATGCAGAGAGAACTATGGAGAAAAATATGGGACACACACAAAGGCGGAGAGTCTTCCCAAAAGAGCATCCTTCCCAAACTCATATTCTATGCCAAACACACGCCTCATCTGCAATACCCTTGAAAAGTTAGCCAAAGAAGATACCTTAACAAGAAATTATCAGTTGCCAAACATATTAAGTTCTGCAAGCTTAAAGACATGCAGGAGTCATCAAACCACCAAATCTACTCTTCAACGACATCAATTTAGAAAGCCCTTTTCAAGTGTGGTGGGGAATCGCAAGAGACGTAGAGTATGTCCAGTTCAAGCGGTTATATTTTAAACTAAAGAGAATCGTAATAATTAAAGATTATATTCTTCTCACAAGGATTATTTTACCTGTGCCAACAGATCTCCATTAATGCAATCTATAAAGGATCATGTCCTTAATAATTTCCAGCTCTGGTTCATGAACCCCACAGCTCCGATCTACTAGCACATTTTTCAAATAAGCTTCACCTTCCACCTTAAATGTAGTGATGGTCGGAGGCATAAGATCTGAAATTTCTGACGCCGGAGAAGATGAGAACTCCGACAAAGAGGAGGAAGAGAAATATACAAATTAAGAAAATTTAGATTTTGGCGAACTTAGAAAATTCAATCGAGGATCATTTAATTTCTAATTCTGCAAATCTGGAAATCGTCGATGATTGAATTGCTTAGCCATTAGTCAAGATCATGTGGCCGTAGAGATCCGGAGAGATGATGTTGCTAGAGATCAGTCCATTTGGAGAATTAAGAGATTTTGAGATTAATTCATTAAGGGTAAAAATGTCATTTTTTTAATAAAATAGTGTATTTTTGTAAATGTTAGAAGTAAGTGTATTTTTAAAAAAATATACGATGAAAGTGATATTTTTGACAAACTTCCTTAGGGTTCAGAGCTTGAGAAAAAATGAATAAGTCCTAAATATATAATACTCCTTCCGTTTCACAAAGACTGTCATTTTAGATTTGTGCATAAAGATTAATAAATATTTAATTTGTTAGTTTTCCAAAAACAAAAACATATATAACTATCTACCTAAACATAATTCAACCAATCATAAAACAAATTACATAATATAAATAACTATAAAATATAAAATATCAATAAATTCTGCATTGAAAACTAAAAACGACAGTCTTTATGAAACAAAAATAAACCTCTCAAACGACACTTTTTGTGAAACGGAGGGAGTAGTATTTTTCTTCTTCAATAAATGATATTTTTGTCATTTTTACCCTAGTGTGCTATTTTCGTCACAAAAACTTAAAATGTGCTATTTTGGAGAATTGACCTATTAAATATTTATTTATCTTAGAATTTTAATACAAAATAATATTATATTAAATTTTAATAATAGAAAATTTTAAAAATAACTTTAACTTATACGATACAACAAGTAGATATATTAAAATTGTTAGAAAAAACAAAAAGTATTATATATATATATATATATATATATGTCAGAAAATAAAATAAAAGTTTACCAAACAAAAAACGGTAACTGAAAATTTTCAATTTAAAACTAAAATTGTTTTAAATGGAAAAGAAAAAATAATACTCATAAAAAAATTCTCTACACATACATGGATTAATTTATAGTACACTTTGATTTTAATTTTCAATATTTTAAACCATAAAATGTAATAGAAACACACAAAATATCAATTTATAAACATTCATCCACACAAATACACAATTACAATGTTTAAAATATAATACAATTATATAACATATTACTCTGCACAGATTAAGTGTATTTCCCACATAATACAGCTCTTCAAACACCAATCAACACAATATATAATATCATATAATACAATTCTTCTAACATCAACAAAAAATAATTGATACAACAAACAACTACAAATAGTATATTAGCAAAAAAAATTATATAATAATCTAATTATATAACAAGTCATTTTTATTTATTATTATTATCGAATATAATAAAATTTTACCCCGCACGTAAACGAGCAGGCAAAATCCTAGTTTTAATTAGTCAACGAGATACCTACTAATTATGCCCAAGTATCTAAATATATAGATTTTAATATGGGAATCCTAGACGTTTATATCGAAAAGAATATTATGTTCGATAAAAATATAAATAATTTTTAATTTATAAATATTCTTCTCTTAAAAATATATATAATTTGGAAGCTATAAATATTCTTTTCTTAAAAATATAAATAATTTAGATATATAAATATTGACAATCTGAAATCTATAACAATAACAATGAGAACCTGAAATCTATAACAATAATAATAACAATAATTGATTACATAATAAAAAATTTCAATCATAATATCTTAAAGTACAACAAATGTTTATGAATCAAACAATGATCCTCACATAAAAATGAATGATGAATGCCATTATCGAAAAGCAACAAAGCTAACATAATTTTATAGTTTCTTAACCAATTTACGAGAGCGTAGTATCTGAAAATCATATGAAGATACAAATCTGAGTTTGTTACTATATCTTTATACCAATCATAGTCTTTCTTTACCTATAGGAGGACTATGATTAGTGGGCGTACGATTAAATCGATGAGATAAGTGGGCTTACGATTAACAACTAATATCTGTTCATTCTACGATCGATCACAAATTTCACATGATCTCGAAACTAACCAAAGTCGATATGCCAATGTCAATTACATTATCCATATTCTCTATAACATGTAATCGTTATCCATATTCTCTATAGCATATAATCATATTCTATCTATCCCCTCTGGTATGCAACCAATAATCGCATATATATATATATATATATATATATACACACACGTACACGGGATCATTAAAAACAGGCAATATGCATAAGCGTCTAGTAGCAGAAAAACAAAAGAACGAAGAGATACAGAACAATAACCACTAATTGAAACTCATATGTTCTAAACACTTCGTTGTAGACAACATTCATTTTCTTGGACTGTGGCTTTCCATTCTCGTCAGTAACCAAGATCCTCAACTTTGATCTAGAAGTTATCCTGGAGACAGTAATATACATCTGACCATAGGTAAACACATGCTTTGGTAGATACAAACCCACATTTTCTAGTGTATTCCCTGACTCTTATTTATAGTCATGACAAATGCTACAAAGACTGAAAACTGCTTGCATCTCATCCTAAAAGGAAAATTTCATACGGTTGGTGATAGAAATATCCGAGGAATCAAAACTCTTTTACCAACTTTATCACCTCCCATAACTTTAGCTCCAATGATATAATCACCGAATGCAGTAATAAGTAACCTTGTTCCATTGCATAGATGTCAAGGGTCCGTATATATCCATACTACCACAAAGAGTCCAAGCGACATCGAATTTCCATGGAAAAGTTCGAAGGATGAACACTGGGATTTCGTACGTATCTCACAACCCATCCGAAATTCGAATGATTTCCCGGGAATGTCGAGGGTCTGTATATATGCATACTACCTCAAAGAGCAAGTGAAATCAAATTTTTGCAGAGAAGTTCGAATGATAAATATTGGGACTTGGTATCTCACAACCCATCTGGAATTCGAACGATTTCCCGAGAATGGTGAAGGTCCGTATATATCTATATTACCACAAAGAGTCCAAGTGACATCGAATTTTCGCGGAAAAGTTTGAAGGATGAACACTGTGACTTAGTATCTCACAACCCATCCAGAATCCGAACGATTTCCAAGGAATGTCGACCAGGACGTGAATTCCGGATGAACACTGGGACTTAGCATTTCACAACCCATCCATATAAACAGAAATCCTTCCAAACAAGCGAAGAAAAATAAGAACTCCGGATGAACATCGAGATTTTGCATCTCGCAACCCATCCAGAATCGTCCGCCCAAAGATCAACCCGATAAGCCCCTGCAACTAACTCGAGTTCTTCCAAAATAAAGACAAAGCCGCGGACTCAGGTTGAACATCAGGACTTAGTGATATGATCCTGAGAAGCAGTAAAGACATACATTCAATGTTCGCATCATATCTTCTCAACCACAGAGCTTTTACGCGTGAAACCACTTGGAGAATGTGCTCAGCTCAATTACGGAGCTCCTCGAAAAAGAATCAAATCAAACAGAGTTTGGATGAAGGAATTATCAAGTTACAAGTCAGGTGATTTCCAGTTTACAAGATTCAGACATGTGGGCAGTCAAAATTGATTCCGACCAGACCAGATTGAATCAAGCTACAAATCAAATTGTTCTACAATCTTGGTCCATTAGGGAAGCCTAGAAAATTTGGTTCAACCCAAAACAATTGAAGGAAGACTGATTTTCTACCAGATTCAAATTCCATTTATTTTGGTGTCTTTTTCTCTCTTACATGCATGATAGAGTTTAAATTTCAATCCCAAGTTGTGCTTCATGTTGAGATTTTATGCACGAAATTGCTTGTAAATCTCTATATGAAGAGCCCCAAAATCATCAATAAAATTAACCTATCTATTTATCAAAAACTCTTTCAAGTTAGGTTCATCTCTTTGGTGTGTCATATCCAAAGAAATCCTCAATACTTTTAGTGTGTAATATCTAAGAGTATTGAGAGGTAAATCAGGAGTCTTCCGCAGCTCCTGTGTGACCATTCTATCCATATCTATCCATTTCTTGTTGGTGCGTCATATCCAGCAAGTTGTCGATCCCCTTTGGTGTGTAATATCCAGAGAATCATTCCGCCGGTAAATCAAGAGTCTTGTGCAACTTTTGTGTCACAATTCAATCCACATCCTTTGATCTTTGATACCTCACGGTTTTTTTGATGCAAAGCTTATCCCTTTCACCACCTTAGAGTGCCGACTCCTTGGGAGGATCGTATTACTTAGCATCTTGCAACTCATCTGGAATCATTCGCCCAAAGATCAACCCGGATAAGTGTTGTTATAACCTTGAAGCCCAAACTAATGACCAAAGTATATTTAGGAGATATCTAAATATACACATTATGATTTAGGAGTTGTCTAAATGTAATGTTTCCTTATTTTGAGAGTTAGGGTTTTGGTCGAGCCATATATAAGAAGCTACAGAGTTGTCGTATCTCTTATGGGTTTTAGGTTTTGAAGAGCTTAAGTTTTGAGAAGTTTCTTAAGCTAAATAAAAGAGAGGTATTCTTTTACTTGTGTGTTCTATAAATCAATTCTCGTAAACAAGAATTGGTATCAGAGCTTACACTAAGATCCATACTAAAGTGTTACGTTTTTCTTAAAAGCTTTCGTGAGTGATACAAAGGGAGAAGAAGAGAAACAATGGGAAAGAATGAAGATGGTGATGTCTCAGAATGAAGAGTCAAAGAAGGAGGAGGATCTCCTTCAATTAAATGTCTGATGCTTAATTCAAGCAACTATACTGTGTGGGCTATAAAGATGAGGTCCTGTCTCAAATTTCACAAAGCATGGGGGAATATTGATGAAGACAAAAACGACATGGCAATGGCGTTATTGTTTCAGTCAATTCTGGAGAGTCTCGTCCTGCAACTTGGGGAGTTAAGCACGGCGAAAGAAGTATGGGAAGCTATTAAAACCAGATATGTGGGAGCTGAAAGAGTTAAAGATGCACGGTTGCAGACACTGATGGCAGAATTTGATCGTTTGAAGATGAAAGAAACCGATAAAATTGATGACTTCGCGGGTAAGTTATCAGAAATTTTGTCCAAGTCTGCTTCCTTAGGAGTTGAGATTGAGGAATCAAAAATTGTCAAGAAGTTCCTCAAGTGTCTCCCAGGGAAGAGATATATACAGATTGTAGCCTCCATTGAGCAGATATTGGATCTTAACACAACGAGTTTCGAAAATATCATTGGGAGATTAAAGGCCTACGAAGAGCGTATATCAGAAGAAGAAGAAGAAGAAGAAGAACAAGGAGAACAGATTAAACTCATGTTTGCAAACTCTGAGTATCAACAGCAAGACCGTGATAACAATGAGTACAGAAACAGAGGTCGTGGAGGATGTTTCAATGGAAATAGAGGTCGAGGTCGTGGACGATCTAACGGGAGCAGAGATTCGTTGAGGATAACGTGTTTCCGCTGTGACAAGCTCGGTCATTATGCCTCTGTTTGTCCTGACCGTTTATTAAAGTTACAAGAAACTCAAGAAACGGAGACAATGATACCAAAGACGCTGATGAACTCATGATGCATGAGATTGTGTATCTAAATGAAGAGAAAGTGATACCAAGTAAGTTTGAAGAGAGCAGGCCCGATGAGGATATCTGGTATCTGGACAATGGAGCAAGCAATCACATGAGCGGAGATAAAAGGTTCTTCTCAGAGATTGATGAAGCTATTACGGGAAAAGTGAAGTTTGGAGACGATTCTCGAATAGACATCAAAGGAAGGAATCATTGAATTTGTTGATGGAAACGGCGATAAACCAATACTGCCTGAGGTATACTATATTCCTGAATTGAAGAGCAATATCATCAGTCTTGGACAGGCCACTGAATCCGCATGTGATGTGAGAATGAAGGGAGAACTCCTAACGATGCATGACAATAAGGGAAAACTTTTCATCAGAACAACCAGATCCAAGAATCGACTGTACAAGGTGAGAATGGGAGCAAAAGGTACGATCTGTTGCAACCTAATCGAGTCGAACAGCTCAAGCTTATGGCATGCACGTCTAGGACATGTAAATCTCGAGACAATGAAGTCAATGATACAAAAGAAACTCGTGTTAGGAGTTCCACAAGTGAAGATGGAAATGAAGGTGTGTGATTCGTGTTTGCTTGGGAAACAGACCAGACAAGTTTTTCCCCAAGCAACAAAATTTCGAACCGGAAAATTGCTCGAGCTAATACATGGTGATCTGTGTGGTCCTATTACAACTAGCATGAGAGCTGGAAACAAATACATCTTCCTGTTAATAGATGACCACTCAAGATACATGTGGACTGTCTTGTTAAAGGAGAAAAGCGATGCTTTTGACAAGTTCAGAAAGTTTAAAAAGCTAGTGGAGCAAGAGCCGAGTATGAAGATCAGAACTTTCAGGACAGATAGAGGAGGAGAATTTGTGTCACAGGAGTTCTATTTGTTTTGTGATAATGAAGGGATCAGAAGACATCTTACAACACCATACACTCCACAACAAAATGGTGTTGTAGAGAGGAGAAACAGAACAATGATGGAGATGACAAGAAGTATGTTAAAACATATGATGCTGCCAAACTATCTGTGGGGGGAAGCTGTAAGGCACTCCACATACGTCCTGAATAGAATTGCTACAAGAGCATTGAAGGATCTAACACCTTACGAGATCTATTGATTTAAGAAGCCAAAAATGTCTCTCATCTCTGAGTTTTTGGTTGCATTGGATTTGCAAGACTGGAGAAGTCTGGCCTGAATAAGCTTGATGATAGGTCGCGAAGGTTAGTTCACTTGGGGACTGAACCAGGTTCAAAAGCATATCGACTGTATGATCCACACACACGGAAGATTACAGTTAATCGAGATGTCGTATTCGATGAAGCAAGAGGTTGGAACTGGAGTGAAAGTTCTCGGAACACTAATGAAGAGGACGAGTTTACAATTGTGTTTGGGGAGTTTGGAAATCATGGGATCAATGAAGAAATCTGGTCTGGAATTTCACCTCAACAAAATGCAGAAAATCGGGAACATGGTGATGAATTGGTTCGTAGTAACGTCAAGACAGAGGAGGTTTATGACGTTGATGAAACAGAGTCTGTTGAGGAGCCTAGTGATGAGACAGAGTACGTGAGTCCAGTTCTAAGGAGGTCAACAAGAGCGACTATTAAACCAAATTATCTTGATGATTATGTTATGCTTGCCGAAGAAGAGGGAGAGAGATTGCTGTTACTCGTGAATGATGAGCCTCAGTCGTTTACTGAAGCAAAAGAATCGAGAAGTTGGATCCTTGCTTGTGAAGATGAGATGAACNAAAATGGGTTTTTAAACTCAAGAAGAATTCTGACGGCAGCATTAGTAAACACAAAGCAAGGCTCGTTGCAAAGGGATATGTTCAGAGGCATGGAATAGATTTTGACGAAGTGTTTGCTCCGGTGGCTCGGATTGAGACAATTCGACTCCTTATTAATCTTGCAGCTTCTAGTGGATGGGAAATACATCACCTTGATGTTAAGACAGTCTTTCTCCATGGAGAGCTAAAGGAGACAGTTTACACTTCACAACCAGAAGGGTTCGAGATAAAGGGCTGTGAGGACAAAGTTTATAAACTGAACAAAGCTTTATATGGTTTAAAGCAG
>OVBB01002363.1:0-11603 GCA_900406415.1 Isatis lusitanica | reverse complement strand
TTAGCCGTGCTCTTTCATCTTCATATGTTCCATCAGATTTCTGATGTGTTTCCTTCATTAGTCTTCATTATTGGCTTCCTAGAAACAAAACAAAACAAAACAAAACAATAAACATAATATAAACAAGGCAACCAAGATTTGTAAAGGAAACATAAATGTTGACGAATATAAGAATTTGTACATTACCATAACGTTTTCGACTTTGGCATAGGAGCGGGAGCCAGATCTATGCCTATTTATTATACAGAGGGAAACCAATAAGAATAAACCGAAATGGGAATAGAAGAACACAATTGATCAAGTTAGCAGAAGCTTGGTAGTAATTGTGGAAAAGAATCAAGACCTTAATAGCATGCTCGAGGGGAGTCATGTCCTCAAACTCAAAAAAAACATAGCAAACGACAATAACATCCTGCATATATAATTTGTTGCGTAAGATTGTTTAGCTTTGTTTCTTCATAGTACAAATTAAGAAAGCAGAAGGAAAAAACAAGGTAATGATATTATTACCTTGCGGGTGCTGAGGAAAACACTGTCCGGCTTAATTGTACCATAGTTTCTAACCATTTACATAGGAGGATGTTAAAAACAATTACTGGTCCAAAATGAAAAGAAACTTACAGTCTTCAAATCCAAAGTCATCTTCCACCTCTGCTACATAGTCCATAAAAGCGTTTGATTGCTGAGAAGGAGCAGGAGGCGCGGCTACCTGAGGGGAAGGAGTCTGTTGTGGTTGATCCCACTCATTAATCTCTTGAGAGTTCCTGTTATAATATAGTTGTGTAGCAGCTACATGCACATCAACTGCTTCCTTTGCAACCCATAACTGAGGATGCTTCCTTTGCAACCCATAACTGAGGAAAAAAGAGAGAACATCTCCGATTAAAAAGCCAGTTTTCTATAACATAACTGAACCAAAACCTCTGCAACACGATAAGATACCTGAAAACATCTGTCAACCATTCAACCTCTGTAACACGATACCTGAAAAACAAAACAGATATTTAGGAGCTAAGCATTTGTGTTTTAATATGACTTAGATGATGTTACATATATCAAACAAAGTTCAATAGCCATATTTTCATAAGGATCCATTACTTGATCTTCTCACACATGTTGTAAAATAATGGAATATGCGATGTAGGAACATGTATATTTCACATTCTAAAACGAATACAGAACTATGTTTAGATAATAAAAATAAAATTGAGGAACAATATGATCTGGACACGATCAGAACACTACGACGCATCTTGATCCCAAGCTTTTATAGTGCGACACCTTTTATGGCTTTCCAGCTGAAAAAAAAAGCAGAAACTAAGTTGATCATTTGACAACTTAATATTGAAATAAAGCGACACGATCGGTGTAATAATATTCACCTCCAGGACAAAGCGTCGATCCGGTAGTGGATCACACCTGCGTAGTTCGAAAACATAAGCATACTCTATGTGAGTAGTCCCAATATACAATCGGCTGCAGAACATTAAGAATTATCGGAAAGAAAGAAGCAACATACTATGTAATTCTGACTTCACAAGAAACATTCACTAGTGATCCTGTCACAGAATCAAGAGCTACCTATGAACATCAGAATGGGCAAACTTACTAGTCTGAAACATTTTATGAATCTGTAGTGAAGAAAAATGACACAACACAAACCATTCGATGAGGCTCAAGAAAAATCACGACGATGCCACTATACGACAGCGGAGGAGAAGCAAAGCAATATCGATGGAGGAAGAAGAAGAAGACATCTTAGTCCTGAAACTGAACCATGCATGAAGAGAGAAGACTCAATTAGAAATCAGTAAAATCATGAGCAAGTAATGGCCGGAGATTACAATGCAACTAATAGAAAAGTGAATCTGAGAAATCGACCTCATCATTTGACGGCAAGACGGAAGAGAGTTGTCGGAGAAGAGAGGAAGAGGTGATGACATGCATCTGCGGAGTTTTTAAAGTTAAGCTTTTTTTTTGTCGACGAAGAATGAAAGATGATTGAATTAAGTGGTTTAAAAAAAATAAAGTAAATGATTTTAAGAAAAATAGAATTGTAAATTTTTTTTTATGAGGTTAATAGAGTCATTGTTTACATTTCTTAATAAACGCGCATAAAGCTAAAACGACAACTATAAGAAACCATAGGGAGTATGATAAAAATGATTCTTTTTTTTCGCTTTCGGCCACAGAAATTATTATAATGACACTGATCACACCCATAAAAATATATAATAGCTTTACGACTTCGATTAATTTGGGTATTTAGGTCCGAATTAGTTAGATTTTCAGATTTTCGGTCTGAAATTTTCAGATTTTTGGTACAACTACATTTAGTATTAGTATTACTTTCTGTAACTAGAACATGGACAATATGAGCTTCCAACTAGATAACAGCGACACCTTCTCTTCGGCATCCAGTNCTCAAACTAAAAAAAAACATAGCAAACGACAATAACATCCTGCATATATATTCTGTTGCGTAAGATTGTTTAGCTTTGTTTCTTCATAGTAAAATTAAGAAAGCAGAAGGAAAAGAACAAGGTAATGATATTATTACCTTGCGGGTGCTGAGGAAAACACTGTCCGGCTTAATTGTACCATAGTCTCTAACCATTTACATAGGAGGATGTAAACAATGAGAAGAGAGGAAGAGGTGATGACATGCATCTGCGGAGTTTTTAAAGTTAAGTTTCTTTTTGTCGACGAAGAATGAAAGATGATTGAATTAAGTGGTTTTAAAAAAATAAAGTAAATGATTTAAAAAAATAGAATTGTAAATTGTTTTACCTCAATAGAGTCATTGTTTACATTTTCTTAATAAACGCGCATAAAGCTAAAACGACAACTATAAGAAACCATAGGGAGTATGATAAAAATGATTCTTTTTTTTTCGCTTTCGGCCACAGAAATTATTAGAACGACACTTATCACACCCATACCAATATATAATAGATTTACGACTTCGGTTAATTTGGGTATTTAGGTCCGAATTAGTTAGATTTTCAGATTTTTGGTCTGAAATTTTCAGATTTTTGGTACAATTACATTTAGTATTAGTATTACTTTCTGTAACTCGAACATGGACAATATGAGCTTCCAACTAGATAACAGCGACACCTTCTCTTCGGCATCCAACGTGAGCTTCAAAGGTCACCGAAATGAGGAATATGAGATTTCAAAATGTTGTTTTTCAATGAACTCAAATAGAAATTTCTCAAACTCCAAAGCATGTTGTATACAGAAAATGAGAATAAGCTAATGACTGGAGTGATTGTTGGTGTCATCTTCTTCCTTCTTTTCTTTTTGGTCATCTGATTGAATAATATTAATAGTGGCACAAAGCACACCCCAGTAGTTGTCACTTACAAATCTGAAAAGCCCAAACAGCAATTATATAACACAGACGAAACTTACTATGACACATAAGCTTTGAAAAATCCAAACCAAAGCTTCGTGAAACCAGACAAAGCACAAAACATAGGATACAAAATAAACAGTCTTCCTTTACGATTGAGCAATTCTTCGAACCCAACATTTGACTCCTTTGGTTCCAACACCATTTTCCAACCTCTTCGGAAGAGCCACAAGATCAAAACCGCGATAACATCAAACCATGTCTCTGAACCAGAATAGTCCAAACCCGCAAACCAGAGCAAAGCATCGGAGCGGCACAAGAACTCAAAGCAAAGAGGAAGAAAATGAACCAGCAATCAAAACTGCAACAAAGAACCCCAGACCAACTGCACTTCTAGATATGAATTAAACCAACGAACCAATAAACCAGAAACACCACAAGTGCCTTCCTTACAAAGGAAACGAAAGGAAAAACAACAAAACTCACTTCGCACATAAAGAATCACGCGAAGGAGAAACAAAGCCCGAGAGTTTTACGGGAAACAAAATACCCTAATGTTTTAAGGGAAACTAAACTCCGCCAACTTATAAACGCCTAACCAGGAGTATTAAACAAAAGTTAGAATTAAAGACATCTCTAAACCCGGGGCACATGACCAACTATATACGATTCCGTCGCCTTAGAAACTACCCAGACTAAACCAACTACAACAAAAATCTAACAAACCCTACCACTAAACATCAAAAAAGATAAACCAATCTAACCAGAGAACCAAACCCAGAGCCATTAGGAACCGGATGCTTAAGGAGAATCCACCAAACTGACTCAAGAATCCACCATAAACTCAACAATAACCCCACCACCAAGCGAAGCTAATGCACGACCAGATCAGAGAGAAGGCAACAAAAGATTAAGGCCTCCACCAAGGACGATTTGAAGCAACGAACTAGAGCTCCAGGAGAGGACACAAGAAGCCAGACTCCAAACTCAGGACGAGCCGCCATGAACGCAAACAGAGCTAGCTCCTTCACTTCCATTGCTGAACAATGAACTTGATAAAAACTGGTAAACCAGAGACCAATATGACGAGCAGATGGAGGGGATCCCTCTCAGGGCGGAGGTCAGAAGCACCGCACACCGGAGAGGGAGATCGGAGCTACGCAAAAGATGACAGAAAAAGGAGGCGAAATAGATAAAAGGAGAGAGAAAAAAGGTTTTTCGTCTGACCAAAAATAAATTATAGAAAATGAGTTATTTTTCATCAATGGTGTCATCTTCTTCCTTATTTACCTTTTTAATAGATAAATTAAAACATCTTAGTTACAAAACTACGTAAAACTTTTTTTTATAATGGTACAACTAATGAGATTATAACATTTGAGATAAACTTGGTTTCTCGAAGCAACATCAGTCACAAAAAATTAAGGGATGAACCAGTTGCAATGATGATGAAGTTTGAGAAATATTAGGATAAGCTTCTCAATATGAATCTGGTTGCACTACAAAAAATGTGGGTATTAATAGCAGATTATAATAGCATAATTTCCATAACTGTTTTGAAAAGTTAAACGGAAATTTGAATTATGTACTTATAGCATTACAGTAATGCTTTGCCCAAAAAACCAACACGCGGTAACTTAAAACAAGCAAATCCACATAATTTTTGCATTATGCGCCAACACTTAGAAAAAATGGGTTTTGCACCGTCTATTACCAGAACCTTTAATATTCATAGCAGAAAAAGACAAATTAAAGGAAAATGAAAACACATCTCACCATCTTTGTCGACTCCATCTTCTCCATCACGATTCCATCTCTCTCGCCATCTACGCCGACTCCATATTCTCCATCACGATTCCATCTCTCTCGCCATCTCCGCCGACTCCATCTTCTCCATCACAATTCCATCTCTCTCGCCATTTCCGCCGACTCTATCTTCTCCATAACGATTCCATCTCTCTCGCCATCTCCACTGACTCCATTGCTCGCCTTCGCGATTTGATCTCTCTCACTCACGCAATTCGCATCATCCTCCAAAGACATTGAAAACCTTCTTTCGCAAATCCACCGCAGCTTAGGCTATATTACTCATTCAATTTTTTTTTTTTCGTTGTTCTGAGTTGAGTTTCTTCCGGTTTTTCTTTTATTACTGATAAACCTGGGCTTGACGATGGCATGAACAAACAATTCCTTCCACACTCCTAAACCTTTAATCTCTCAATTAATATGTGTTGTTTTGCACGAGTGATTAGCTAGATTTGAAGCTGCTCTTGCCTCGACCAAGATAGGTTTTTTCTTTCCACCTTGTTTCTGAATTCTGAAAAACAAAATTGATTTTGGATCTTCAAACTGTACCCACTTCTGTGGCCGGCTTTAAGTTATTATATTTTTTTCTCAGACGTTCTACATATGGAACTTGTTGAAACGATCACCCAAATCTAATCAAAGCTCATCATTGCAACTTTGCATCACCAACGCTACCAAAACTGACACATGGCAATACAGAATTGGTTAGTTTTCATATAGTAGTTTTTAGTATTACGGTTTCACTTAGTTGTAAACATTTGTACAATTTGTGTTTTTAACTTATAATTATTTTTACCTTGTTCTCATAAAGTATTGCTTTTAGTTTTACACATGATTTTAGGTAATTAAAGTACATCCTAGGTTTGCATGCATTAATATGTCGACTCAAATCATATTTTATGTATGTTTTGCATGGGGGTGTGAATAAAGTGATGATATAATTATAAGGTGTTTGTTGTATAAATATCTTAATAACAATGATAATGCTACAAAATTAATTATATTCAATTAATATATCTTTTTAAATTTTAATAGTTATTTTATTAACATGAATTTCTTTGTTTTATAATTTCAAATAAATTTCTCAGTCTTTTTAAAGATCATTGAACTTAATCGTACCATTACAATAATCATTTTTATGTAATTGTACAAAATATCAAAAAAAAAAATGATTTTAGTTGTACCATTTTGAAAACTATTTTAAAAACAATAATACATAGCTCATTATCCATGGATGTTAAATAAACAAACAATCTATCATCATAAAACAATATATAATTTTATGTGAGGTTTCACTACCAATGAAATGTAGTCCAATTTTAATTTTACCATACTTTTATCTACGTCTGGGCATTTAATTCGCCCCGATAACCTGAACCAAACTCGGACCGAAAAATGGTTAGGATCGGGTTCGGATCTTGTCAAATATCCGAATGAGTTTGTTTATTTGGTATGGTGGGTGTCAGGTCGGTTCGGATATAACCCGCAGATCCGAATGAGTATATCTTTGATCCGATTTTGTTTTTCACTTTTAGAAACTTATGCGATTCGATTCATTTAAAATCCTTTTCTGAAATCTTGATCTTCTGAAATTTCACCTTCCCTAAAACTTGGTCTCCCGTATTCCTTTCCTTAATTCCTTTCTTCACATATTATTTTCGGGACTGGGGAGATTCTATTCCTTTCGTCGAATTTGAAACCCTAAGTTCTCACGTACTATAAATGTTTTCAATTTCTCGAATTGGAAACCCCAAGTTGAAGAATTTCAGCTTCTCTTCCATCAAGAACATCAAAAAGGCATTCACAAGTACTCATGCTTCTTCTTTGTGACAGCAAAAAAAAAAAAATTCATTACAATAAAATTGTTATTAGGAACTGTTATCAATAATAAGGATTGTGCTTTGGTGTTATTAAGAACTACTAAAAAATATATATTCTCCATTGATGCATCATGCATTAGTGTTATTGATAATAAGAATCGTTTGCTATTACTCAGCTTTCACGGTTATCGTGTTTGGACAACTGTTTTAATTTCTGATTTTGTTTGATAATAAGAACTGTCTATTTTAATTTTTGATTCTTTTTCTTCTATGTGGACACATGAATGTAACAAGTTCTGAGTTACACTCTGATTATTTTACTTTTTCTCTCTTACTCCATTGATTTTGTTTTTGTAAGAGGCCTTTTTTGGGTTAATTTCACGTCTTGATTTGAATAGGAGAACATGGGATGAAGTAAAAAAAGACAAATCAGCTGTGTCATCTAGTCAAGAGAAGACAACTAAGGTGAAGAAAAAGATCATGTCTAGTGTATGAAAACATTACACAAGAACAAATGATCAGATTCGTGACAAGTGCATTTGCCACTATTGCCAGAAGCTTTTCTCATGTGCATCAAAATTTGGAACCTCAAATCTCGGTAAACATCTGGGCATCTGCAAGGAGTACCACTACCAAACATGGTTAAACATGCCAATGTTGGAGAAAAATGAAATTTGAAGTTGAAGTTTGAAGAATTTGATTTTTGTTTGCATTTGGAACAATGTTGCTTTTGTTTAAGGTTTTAAGTTTTAACAATTTGGTTTTAAGTTTCAGTAATGTTGCATGAGTTTCGAATAAAACTATCGTTTTTATATTAAATTATCTGTGTTGTTATAATTTTTTTTTTATGTTATGGTTTAAGTTGGCAACAAGTTTTAGTCAAAAAACAGGTCCTTCGGACCCCAAAACCCGAATATGAAACCAGAGCCGAAAGTATTCCTATCGTAGTTGGGTTTTCCATGTGTTACTAAACCTAAACCAAACCCGAAGAAACCCGAACCAAGTCCGGACCGATAATTCATAATACCTGAATGGGATTAAAATTTTGGTATTTCAAAAACCGAACCCAAATTGACCCTGAATTGAACCTGAACGGGTACTCGAACGCCCATGCCTACTTTTATCTATAACAATTTTTGTATAGATCTTAGCATTTAACACTAAGTTATTTTTTGGTGAATGGTCGGGTTAATGCCCCCAAATTTTATTTAAAAAATCAAAGAAAATTACAAACGTTTTTCTCGAGCAAAAGCTCGTCCCTCAAAGTCCTCTTTCCACAAAGAAACAACAAAATCAGGAATAAAGTCAAAAGAATGCAAGCATAAAGGCAAAGTAAAAGCATAGTTAGTTAATCCATCCTCAAGGCGATTAGCTTTCCTATACACGTGATTAATCCAGACCCTCCAGTCCCTCGAAAGAAAGCCATAGCACAAGTGTACTAGGAATGACAAATGATAAGTATCACTAATCCCTGTCTTTAGAAACCCCACGACCAACTCAGAGTCAATATCAATTTCCACTCTTCCAATCTTGCAATCCCAAGCAAAGGCCAGCCCATAATACACTCCCCCAAAGTTCAGCTAAGGGAGCCGAACAACGTCCAATGTTCAACGCAAAGCTGATATACACCAGCCGCCCTCTGAGTTTCGTATCACACCTCCAGCCGTTGCTAAGCCCGGGTTACCACGAGAGGCTCCATCGATGTTAAGTTTAAACCAGTTTTCTGAGGGTCGATGCCATCGAACTTGGGTTTCACCACACACACCTTCAGGTCTCCTCACTCTCGCAACATCAAAAGCATGAGAAACCTCCTTCGCTTTGTCAAGAATAAATTTAGTCCGATCACGGCATAGTTTCTTCTCACCAAATACGTTGCCACATCTCCACTTCCAGCTCCACCATACAGCAACAGCAAAAGTAGCAGCCCAGTTCTCAGTCGTTTGACCCTCTCCGGAGAGGTTATAGAACATCCATTCAAGGATCGACTGAGAGAAAAACAGAGGCTGCTTCCGAATGGGAACAATGTGGCGCCATATACCAGCCATGGCAGGATAGTCACGGAGGATATGTACAATCGACTCCACAACGCTCTTGCAGATCTGACAAATTGTCGAGTCCTCCAAATGATGCATGTATCTTTCCTCACTAGACATAATGGTTTGATTTCCTACAAGCCAGAGAAAAACCCGGATTCTTTCTGGTACTTGGAGCCGCCAAATTCGCTTAAAGAAACACTCCATATCCTACCCAGACTGTGAAGGTGTCGTAATGAGAGCATACGCAGAGCTCACAGTGAAACATCCATTGTCGGTATATCCCCAAGCTATTATGTCCTTGATTCCTGAAACAGAGTCAACTACACAAGATTGCAATAACAATCTGTGTTCTTTGTTCAGAAAAGGGGCAATACGTGCCATATCCCATCCCTGCCCTTCAATCCAGAAATCTTCACTCTACTTCGCTCAAGATTCTCTGGAAGCTTTGCAATAACGCACTGTAGAATCCGAGTGACCCATGCTTCCAAAAAAACCCGCAGCTTTAAGAGTATCTTCCAGAAAATCTCATCTCACTCTGTCATACGCTTTCTCCAAATCCAGCTTTAAGAGCATCCAACCCTTCTTGCCTTTCTTGCGTCTCATGGAATGAACAGCTTCTTGAACAATGACAATGTTATCCGTACTTAATCTACTAGGAATGGAGCTCGCTTGAGCCGGGCCAATTAACTTGCGCATTACATCCTTCATATGTTTAACCATTGTCTTAGTGATGATTTTAAAGAGCACGTTGCAAAGAATAATAGGTCTAAATTAAGTAATCCTCTCCGGGGTTTGGAGCTTCGAAATCAAAACCAAACAAACATCATTTGTACCATCAGGAAGCTCTCCAGAAGTAAAGAAATCCATGGCGAATTCTAGAATCAATTGTCCCTCTTTCTCCCAACATATCTGATGGAAAATGGGCTGGAACCCATCAGGTCCAGGAGTTTTAAAGCTTCCCATACTTCTCATGGCGCAGACCACTTCAGCCTTTGAGAATGGTCGATTCAGATTGACCACTTTTGCATTCGATAAAGACATGAATTCATGCCGTGAGAGACTTGGTGGATTCAGTAACACATCATTTAAAGAATACAGCCGAGAGAAGTATTCCACAACCAAACTCTCAAGGTCTTTCTTCTCTACCACCCACCTATTCTCATCATCCTTTAACATTTCGATGGGGTTTCTTCTACGTCGAATAATCGTTGCAGTGTGAAAAAGGTGGTATTTCTATCTCCATTAACCACCCATTTGTCTCTGGAATTCTGATACGAGAGTAATTCCTCTTGCTCCAAAACGACATCCATCTCCTTCAGGAGTAACTCTTCCTTGTTCAACAGATCATCCGAGGGATTTTGTTCAATTCGAGTTTGCACCTCCTTTATCTCAGCCATTAGTTTGTCCTTCCGAACCTGAATTTCACCAAAAACTTCTTAATTCCATTTTCTCAGAACCGCTTGCTGCCTGGGTATTAATGGTATTATCCCACGAAGTAGAGATAAGCTCTTGAAAACCCGGATGAGAAAGCCAAGCTGCCTCAAATCTGAATGGTCTCCGTCCACCTTCAGATCTCGCCACCAGCGATAATTGCTGGTAAAGTGGAACATGGTCAGAAGCCAAATAAGGCAGATGAGTCACAATAGCTTCATGCCACTTAAGGCGAGAAAGCCCCCATCACAAAATACGATCAAGTCTTTTTGCAATAAAAGTTGACTTTGCACGACCTCTTTTCCAAGTATACTGACTCCCTCGAAAACCCATGTCAATAAGAGCAAGATCATTAATCCAATTCCCAAAATCAAGTGAGTCAGTCGATAGTCTACCATTGCCTCCTGTTCTCTCATCCAAGTGAACTATGCACTACAAGAAAACATAGTCGAAACCAACGAATTTCCAATGACAATAATTTCGTTGGAAATATCCAACGACATTCCAACCGTTTTTTCCATTAGAAACGAAACTCGTTGGAAATCCGTAAGTATTTCCAACAACTTGTTATTCGTTGGAATTTTGTTGTAAATTTCTACGGATTTCCAATGGATTTCAAAGGAAAAAACACCATCGAAATATTACAACGGATCTCCAACGGATATTTTGAAATATTTGTTGGAAATCCGTTGGAAACTTTATTTATTATTTTCCAACGGATTTCCAACGATCGTTTAAAAAATATCCGTTGGACATCCGTTGGAAATTATATTTGTTATTATAGCATCTATATACGTTAATTTATTATAAAAGTTGTAATATAGTTGTGTTGGAAATTCGTTGGAAATTTCTACGGATTTCCAATAGTTTTAAAAATATTCGTTGGAAATACGTTGGAAATTCTATACGTTATTTTCCAACAGATTTCCAACGATTGTTAAAAATATCCGTTGGAAATCCGTTGGAAAGTAGAGTCGTTATTATAGCCGTTTTATATACGTTATTATAGCCGTTTTATAGACGTTATTATAGCCGTTAAGAATATCTTTCCGTTGGAAATCCGTTGGAAACCCGTTAGAAATCCGTTGGAAATTTCCTCTTGTCTCACTATAAATATCTCCATATCCTCATACAAATCATTTCAAACGAAAA